>JAQQZZ010139177.1:0-10469 GCA_030265115.1 Mopalia vespertina | reverse complement strand
TGTATAACATTGTACTATACGAGCCTAATTGTATCACATTGTACTATATGAGCCTCATTGTATCACATTGTACTATATGAGCCTAATTGTATCACATTGTACTATATGAGCCTCATTGTATCACATTGTACTATACGAGCCTCATTGTATCACATTGTACTATACGAGCCTAATTGTATCACATTGTACTGTATGAGCCTCATTGTATCACATTGTACTATACGAGCCTCATTGTATAACATTGTACTACACGAGCCTCATTGTATCACATTGTACTATATGAGCCTCATTGTATCACATTGTATTATACGAGCCTCATTGTATCACATTGTACTATACGAGCCTCATTGTATCACATTGTACTGTACGACCCCCATTGTATCACATTGTACTATACGACCCCCATTGTATCACATTGTACTATACGTTGTTTAGTATAATGTATACTAATGGAGAAAGCCCTCCCAAAAATGACATTTTGAGAAAAACAAGTCCCAAAGTTATATCTAAGCTATATCTTTTAAATCTTAAATCATTAAATCTTTTAGATTATTTTTACAAAAAATGCTGGGGTCTTGTGTCATTGGACCCCTGGGTGGCAAAAAAAGGTCATGGGCAGGTCTGGTTTTAAGCCCTCGATATGAACCTAATGCCACATTATATGAATGATAGGGACCTATGTACCTCATTGTTTCAAATGATGTCCCTCATTTTGCACATTGTATCACACGATGAGAATGTGTGACGAGTACCTTATTTTATGTTTCCAGGCTGACCAGATTTTAGACTTAAAGAATGGCCACAGCTTTACGAGGGATGACATGAACAGTGGCCGTGTGCCGGGAATCTCGTCTATCTGGGACACAGAGAGACCAAAGACACCCCTCCAAACCACCATTGAACTCAGTGCGGACATTCAACCAGCTACTTTTATACACCTTCTGGAATTCCTATACACTGGTAAATCTCAAATCATCAGTTCGATGATTCATGACCCAAAACCATTGTCTATATTAGTGCTGTCTCCTTTAAGCAAGTAAGCTCTCAGTATAGCGCAATCTCACGTATTAATCTTGTGACACAAACTGATCTCCGGTTACCTCCCTTTATATTCGATCCGTCACTGATGAATGAAATAAAAGAGATGGTTGATACAAATGGCCCACGTATATATATCGTACAAATAATTAAATAAAAAAATTTTCTTTTCACACTGTGCGCTTATTATCGCTTTATTATGTTAAACACACATTTCAGTAACTGTAACAATGGCGTAAATCGACGAGAAAAGTATCCGAGTAACAGGCCGACATCATGGGGGATGGTGTTGATGAACGTTTCTCACGACAAAACCAGCGAATCGTGTTTATAAGAAATTAACCTGGAAAGAACTCAATGGTGTATATGTTGCTTTCAGGTGTCCCAGATCTTCCTGATGACCATACAGATGAAGACTTGCTGGAGTTAATCCGTGTATCCGACATATTTAATCTCGCTCAATTAAAGATTATCTGTACAAACATACAAAGCGAAGAGGAGATTTTAAACCCGAGCATTGGCACCTTCCTAAATGACGAAACCGGACAAAATCTCAAGACAGCCTTTTTCAACAAATCATTATTCGCAGATGTTATATTTGAATTAGAAGGTATACATGGAATTTGTATTTTGTTAGCATCGTAAATAACAGCTAAGGATGACCTTAGTTTTAACAGATTCTGGTTCAGCTTACACCCGTCTGGGAATTGAACCCACGATCCTCAGAGAGCGGCAATAAATCGCCAGCAATGACCTAGACCACTCAGCCTTCGACCTCCTTACACTAAGTGATTTTAAACCAGTTGAAAAGTCAATTTATTTAAGACCAATGGATAATGGTTAGCTTAAACCCTTAGTCAGTCAGACGTAGCACTAACTGCTAGCTGAACACCTTAGTCACTGTCAGTCAGACGTAAAACTAGCTGATATCTGAACGCCTCATTCAGCCAACCGTAACACAAACTGCTATCTGAACAACTCGGTCAGCCAGACGTTACGCTAACGGCTAGCTGAACACCTTAGTCAGCCAGACGAATACTGGCTGCTAGCTGAACACCTTAGTTAGCCAGACGTAACACTATCTGCTAGCTGAGCACCTAAGTCAGCCAGACGTAATACTAACTGCAAGCTGAACACCTCAGTCAGTCAGATGTAACACTATCTGCTAGCTGAACGCCTTGGTCTACCAGACTTAACACTATCTGCTAGCTGAGCACCTTGGTCCACCAGACGTAATACTAACTGCAAGCTGAACACCTAAGTCAGCCAGACGTAATACTAACTGCTACTGTCATATAGTCCTCTTTGGTATGTTATGGGAATAGTTTGTAAATTGCATTGATTGCGGTCAGATAGATTTGGCCTTATAAAAGATTTTACCAAAGAATGAAAAGAAAAATTAAAGTTGTCACACCAAATGCCCCACATTGTGACATTTCCCTTACTCTGATACAAATTATTTACAAAATATGTTATTCTGATGTACTATAAATTTTTCTGCTTAATCATTCAGTCAACTTGTATTTTTTAAACAGGTACCAATGTTTATGCTCACAAAAGTATTCTCTGTGCTAGATGTGACGTCATGGCAGCCATGTTCAATGGGTATTTCTCCGAGTCGTCCAGTGAAATGTGTCGAGTAAGGCGCTTTATTACTTGTATTTGTTGATGATCCATCAGTAATTATTACAATAATCAGTAAAATCGTTTTGCTTATTACATTTTTATCACGTTTTGAAACAAACGAATACTTTACAATATCATTTCAATGAGCTTTTGTATACCAATTTAACAAACAACACTTAAGCACGGCGTAAAACACCAATCAATCAACCAAACAAACAAGGCTATCAATATAGTTATCCTTGAAAGTAAATTTTGATTTGAGTGTTCTGTGTTAAGTCATTAGAGTAACATCTATTCTGTGCAACATTTTAATGAAATTCATTTTCCACAGATTCCAATTGCTGGTCGAGACGTGGAGAGTTTTTTGGCATTCTTAGAGTATTTGTACACTGACCATTCCCCAATACAGGAGAGCGACTCGCTAGAGATCCTTTCATTGGCTGACGAATACGGCCAATCACGGCTTATTAACCTTTGTGAACTATACATCACCAAAGAGGTGGAAAAAAGCTGCAGCAAAAACATAGAGAAGGCGGAAATTGACGTCATTGGGCTGCTTAACTTTTCTGACGTAAGAAATCACCAGCAATATAATTTCTTTTCTTCTTTGTCTATAATGTCTTATAGAATATATAGAATCGAACCTACGTTCTCTCACGAAACCTTACATATAAATACAATTTAAGGGAATGTCTTACATTAAAACCTATAAAGTCATGTGTACCTTAAAATCAGTCGTGTATTTCTGGTACTGAATGTAAACAGAACCCCGAGACGGAGGGTCACCTGATCCCAACCGATCGCGAGAAGTCTGTAAATTTACACAACATGACAGGACAAAACAATTTTTAACTAGTTCAAACATTTCAATCGTCGTTTACTTATAAGCCATAGATACCTGGATCAAGTGCATGTATATATTGATAAATGACTTGCAAGATTTGAGTTCCCTAGGATTTACTATACAGCTCAACCCGGTGTAATAAAATGGGCATTCAAGTCACAAAATAACATTTCTTCAGCTATTCACTGTCTAGCTGATGTTATGTTGTATAAATATAAACGTGTGATATTTAGAATCTCATAAAAGGCAAATGTGCGAATATCTGTGGCAAACGATTCGCACATTTATATCTGACAAAATTCTTTAAGCAAATGGCGCCGATTGGTAGCCTATATATAGAATTTTTCTAGGAATCTTGCTCACTCCGTGCTATTCTTTTTATTGGTCAGTGACCTTTCACGAACCGTCCAGTGACGTTTGCTACAGGACATTACCAGAGCACAAAACACTACATAATTTTGGTTTTATTCCAATTGCATGGTTTGACCAATCTCCCGCAAGAATGCCAAGAAGCAGGCCTCGTTCAATATCGTGTCCTATGCCTACATGTTCTTAATATTTCTTTAAAACATAACCTTTATTTCCATTGCAGATGCACAATGCTTTACAATTGTCAAATTGGAGTCTACATTTCATAGCAACAAACTATGAACCGTTTTCGAAGAGATCGGAGTGGTCATTGTTAACCGGGGAGAATCGAAGTCATGTGGAGAAAGAAAGATGGCCGCCGGTAGATTACCTCAATGAAGTGAAAGAGTATGAAGAAATGATGCGGAAACGAGGTCAGAAATGTGCCGTAATGTAAAATTGTACTCTGGTATTATGGTCATCGTTTAGGCTAGTCCGACGAATCTAAATCAAACTCATCACGACACATGCCGATGGCGTAAAGGGAATGGTTCACCAGGATAGTGTTGAGGCGGTGCTGATGTACTACATTCCGGGAAGGCAAGTTTCTTGACACCCCGTCAATGATGACCATTGATGTACTGAACAGTCTTTAAAAGTGATGGATTCATTAAGCTTGACAATTACAATGACATTAAACAATCAAGACGTTTATTTTAAGCCTTGGAGTGGCCTAGCATAAATCCTAATACCCAGCGGAGTTATGAATTAATCCAATAGGCCTACGAATAAAGAGACTTGTGTTTAAAAGAGAATTAGCAAACACTCGCTGGACAATATTATAGCTGCTATGTTTATGGATTTAACTGCAAATTCCGAAAAATAATATGGAATTAAATTTCACCAAATTCCGCAAAACAATAAAATGACTGTCATTATGTAATTTAACTATATTCACAGCTGTATGTGTTGTGAACACAATAACTTGCAAACTAATTCAGAGATTAACTGCAAACGTCGTTCCTCTTGTATAGACAACGGATGGGATTGTATTTCACCAAATTCCGCAAACTTTACTATATAAACAACTGTATGCATGTGTTGTACACACAATAGCTTGAAAACATGAAAAATGAAGTTCATATGCGGGTGATTAAGATTAGGGGTTATCGACCTACTTATCATACTTTGATGTACCGCTCATGGGTTCAAGTGCGTCTGTCGACCTCTATATACGAGGGAGTCACCCGATGTCTCCGGCAAGCGCAAGCTGCTTTTTAAGTGGTTTTATTAAGTAAGGAGCAATATGAAGTGGACAACCCGTCATCAATTAGTGAAATACCCTTGAGTACGACGCTAAACCCCAATCAAACAAACAAACAAACAAACATTCTTTTACAACAAAACTTCATATAAAGATATATTCTAATACTAAATTATGAGAGTTAATATAAAAAAATACTCATGTGCTGTTGTGAATAATCTTAATTTATAAACGTGTATAGTGACAGTGTTTCGATTTTTGTAGTTCAGTACATTGAGAGATCCTTTCTATCCAAACACAATTCATAGCTTTGTTGATTGAAGACGGTTGTCTTTCATTACTTGCAGCTGTGTAAGTGTTTAAACAAAAATAAAGAAATACTTTTTAAAAATGAGAAGGAGACTCCGAGAGGTGGATATTAAGTTTTTGCGCATTTCTGTTAAAAAATTACTGTTGCAGGAGATCAGTTAGCTACTAAGCTTTTAATTATTTTTTTAATTTTTTTTTTATTTTATTATTCATGTATAATGTATTTGATTGAGTGCTGTGTTTTGTCGCAATGAATGTCTCTTCCTTCGAGTTATACAGATTGTGTCAAAACACAACAGCTTACACGAAGTCAAATTTGTTCAGTATTATTAAATGAAACAATGCAAAACAATAAACACAATGCTTTAAACAAATGATTTAATGTTTCGAAAATACAGAGTTACAGACATTGACTTATTGTATTAGTAAACGAACAAGGCCAGTAGCACCATTGGTGAAATCGAAAGTATTAATTTCGTTTCACTTGATCAGTTTGATATAATATAATACCGACACTATCTGGGGTACAAATTACATATGACAGAACACATTCATATATTACTAAGCGACCTTTACCAATCTTTCGCCGATTTATTTAAGTTAGTGTTACTCTTAAAATAAACCATATGTATAAAAGTTGACCGAATTAGTTTTTTTGTACAGGACTGGAGCTTACTCCAAAGACTCCTTGGAATAAGCGCCAGTCCTATACAAAAACTAATTCGGTCAACTTTTATACATATGGTTTATATGCTTATATACAGAGTGAGTAGTTTGTTTTGACAACAAAACGTGGTATGTGCAATTCATTATAAAGAATTGTATCCCAAAAGATTGACGAATTGGTAAATGTATTTATCAGGTACCTATTGCGTTATAACCCTTGATATATTTTTTATTGTAGAATTAGAAATGTTGCTTGCCTCCACTGGGATTAAACTCGGGTGTTTCTGAACGTATGATACACCCTCCAGTTTTCTCCTTGTATGAGTGAGGCGGGTCGATCAGTGATCACAGGCATCATTTTGTTAATTCAGTTAAACTGAAAGCTTACTGTTTTACTATCATTTTAGTATTTCCAAACCATCCAAAGCCATAAGCATATATAAGTACGTCGATACTTTTTCCTTAACGATTGTGCGGTTTATACAATGTTTTAACACTACTTTTACTAATCTGATTAATGATGAAGAGTAAACCGTGTAATTTTAATATCGGCCCAGGTATCAATCATTAGTCCTTGGGACGAGGGCTGATACCTGGGCCGATATCAAAATTACCCATTTATAATCGATATATATTTTTACTGTAAGCAGAGAAAGAAAAGCTGTCTTGCCTCTATAAATGTATATATATATTTATAATAAATGAAGAGAGAAAAATTTGCTTGCTTCCACCGGGATTCGAACCCGGGACCTTTGGGTTAGAGGCCCAACACTCTACCGACTGAGCGGGTTCGAATCCCGGTGGAGGCAAGCACATTTTTCTCTCTTCATTTATTCAAAATATATATATATTTATAAACATCTTCTCGCTTAACAAAATATTTTACAATTAATAAGGGGAACGTTTATCCAGGAACCTGTCTATACAATAGCACAACCAATTTATTTACATATCACAGGGGTTCACAAAGCCTCCTTAAGCAAAGGTGACCTTAGTTTTCCCCTTAATAGACCTACATTCAGGAGACGAGCCTCTTTTACAAATGTTTTCGAAGTTGGCACCCGTTTCCCTTATCTCAAGGTCTAAGGGGGCTTAATTTTCCACCTTTAGTGCCACGGTCACCTAAGTCTAAGGAGGCATTGTGAATAACCCAGGTCTATATATGACTTGATTAGTATATATTATTTTCTGGGCATTTATTGGCTTTAATCCATCACGTGGTCCTATGTGACTCGAAGGATAAACCATAAATTTTGAGACGACGTGACGCCATGCTGAAGGCCTTTATTTAATGGCCTTGAAACGATTAATCTGTAATAGCGATTAATCGTGTTTCGAGCAACTGGACCCAGGTTATAATCTTTTTATCATTGATCAAATCTGCAAAAGTAATTATGCTAATATAATTAGCGTTAAAACAGTCTAATAATTAGAATTCACTAGGAGAAAAAAAAGCGATGTATATATTTATGCAATTCGGATGGTTTGAAAATCGAAAATTTGGCTGATAGAAAAATATTAAACAACCCATACGTCTTAATTGAAATAATGATGCTTATCCCAGGAAAACATGTACAAGAATGTGTGTACCTCGCCGATCTTCGATATTTGAAATTAACAACGTCTTTTCTCAACATCTCTAAATGAATTCACACCCAGAGTGGACGAGCGGACGCAAATGCCGCGCGTGCATGCAGTCTTTATCTATGTCAATATCATGTCTCATTCCATATGACGTCATGTTATGAACATTGCGGACAGCTTTATCATGAGATACAAGCTGAGGATTACTGCTTAACTGATGATACAAGGAGGAAACCGGAGTTTGTATGACGCGTCCAGAAACATCAAGGATAATAATGTTATGAATGAATGATAATACTCGGTATAAACCTTCGTAGGAGACCATATGGGACCAGTTGCCCGAAAGACGATTAGCCGCTAACACCAGATTAAATTGCTAATATCGGGTTAAAGATTAACCTACAACATGTCGTGACGACATCTAATAGTGGATTAAATTTAATAGCGCTTCCGGCAACCGGGCCAACTGTATAACATACCAATTTGAGACATCGCCAATCACGAATAAACAATGTAAGTAACACATCGATATAAAAGATAAATGCTGTTCGTATTCTAAAATTGCTGAGTATTTAAACCAACTGCTCCTAATCTAATAGAGATTGATGCACTTTAAGAATTTAAAGCAGACCGACATGGATTAAGGTGGGAGGAAATGGAATAAGGTGGGCCGACATGGATTGACGTGGGAGGTCACGGAGTACGATAGGCGGACATGGATTAAGGTGTGGCGACATGGATTAAGGTGGGAGGACATGAAGTAAGGTGGGTCGACATGGATTAAGGTGGGCCGACATGGAAGGTGGTAGGTCATGGAGTACGATGGAACGACATAGATTGAGGTGGGATGTCATCAAGTCAGATAGGAGGGCATGGAATAATGTGAGAGGGCATGTAGTAAGGTGGGTCGACATGGATTACGGTGGGAAGTCATGGAGTAAGGTGGGCCGACATAGAATAAGGTGGGAGGACATGGAGTAAGGTGGGCCGATATGGCTTAAGGTGGGAGAGCATGTAGTAAGGTGGGGCGACATGGGTTAAGGTGGGAGAGCATGTAGTAAGGTGGATCGACATGGATTAAGGTCGGAAGTCGTGGAGTAAGGTGGGCCGACATGCACTAAGGTGGGAGGACATGGAGTAAGGTGGGTCGATATGGATTAATGTGGACCAACATGCATTAAGGTGGGAGAGCATGTAGTAAGGTGGGTCGACATGGGTTAAGGTGGGAGAGCATGTAGTAAGGTGGGTCGACATGGGTTACGGTGGGAAGTCATGGAGTAAGGTGGGCCGACATGGATTAAGGTGGGAGGTCATAGCGTAATTTATCCACCAGACATACTGCTCCCTCTTAGCCACTTTCTTCTTCTTGGTAAGGTTCTGTTTGTAACAAATTGAAGAGACTCTCAAATAGGATTGACACGACACGGTTGTAGTTTCGAGCATCATGCCTATTTTAACGATGTCCGAATGGTGCTATAACGTCATCAATGTTGGTGTATCTAGCATGTGTTAATTTCGGACGAGAATTCCTGCTACACATACAGCAAGCTGGTCATACCTGGGATGAGTATCTACATACTGATCCCAGCTCATACTGGATTTCAAGGAGGACAAAGTTATCTCCCCCGTTTAGTTTTGGGGAAGTCGGTAACGAGTAGAACCCTGATATACGATATTCACAAAGACGATATCTTATAAGCCATTAGTAAATACAGTATTTCTTCTCAGACCTGGCACAATATAGACTGTCAAGCTGATATCATGGTGTGAATATTCTGAAAAAATATATATTGTCAACTTGATATTTATATAGAGGATATTCTTTCTGAGGACAGTGCTCGTTTATCATTGCTGTTAAACTCATCGTCATCGTCATCTTCGTCTAGATTCACTGGCTTGACTTCCACAGAGACGGAGTCGTAGGAACCAGACCGGAGGATACACTTTTTGGCTTGTTTAAATGACGCCTCTGCGGCAAATACATACTTATAAAGCAGACTGCCACACAGCCCACCTGTTATTGGACCCAACCAGTAAATCTGAAAGAAAAAAGTTTATCTTTAAGAAGTTGTAACAAAACTGACGAAGAACAGGACAAGTTCTATACTCATTGCTTACAAAGGATTCAGTTGCAGCTTAAATCTCAGAAAGAGCCCGATTGTCATTAGAGCTGAAGTACGTGGGAAATTTTTAGGCATTAAGACGTACCTTATTACAGGAAAATATTTTAGGTCTGTTTATTACCTGTATAACGTAGATAAGCTCAATATTATTTAAACCGATCTTTAGAAAGAAGTGCGTTGAGAGTTCAAATATCCGCCACTATGGGGTGATTACTCCGTTACACAAGATTGCTATTCCATCAGAATCTTTTTTAAAAAAACATTGAAATCTAACTTAAAACGTCCTGACTTGCGTTGACAAGGTAAAATCAAGCTTCTTAAACGTCCGTAAATCAAGCCTATGAGATGTATTAATTCTTATTGATACAACAGATATATTGAGGCGAACTTTACAAGCTATTATTTATGGACAGACAAATCTGGTCACCATATAACTTTACACATGGTATACATATATACAGTCTTCATCCCATTAAAAGATTAACCGAAAGAAACACGCGGACTGTTGTTTTTTCTAGGGTTTTTTTGTTGTTAAATTGCTATTTTGTTTTTGTTGTTTGATTTTGGGAGATGGGGGTTTGATGGGAGGGGCGGCGGGGGGGGGGGGGGAGAATTGTTTTGGAATAAAATGGATTAAATTAAATTTTCCAAACCAAAAAAAGTAAAA
>JAQQZZ010139155.1:0-13269 GCA_030265115.1 Mopalia vespertina | reverse complement strand
TCGGGTGAAGGGATAGGTGTTCAGCCACTGCGGACTTTTCCGGTGTGCCGTTGCGGGCTGCTGCCTGGTGCTCCTTGGTTCGCACAGACAGCGGTCCGCAATTTTGTCCTATATATGACTGGCCACAATCACAATTAATCTTAT
Organism: Mopalia vespertina; assembly: GCA_030265115.1. Classification (NCBI taxonomy): domain Eukaryota; kingdom Metazoa; phylum Mollusca; class Polyplacophora; order Chitonida; family Mopaliidae; genus Mopalia; species Mopalia vespertina. The sequence goes on along the minus strand of JAQQZZ010139155.1, from coordinate 13,125 downwards.
AGACATAGCCTTTAGGGAAATACTTGTAAAGAGATTGGGAATATTGAAGTTAGACAGTGAAATACTAGTAAACAGACTGGGAATATTGAAGTTAGACAGTGAAATACCAGTATAGAGACTGGGAATATTGAAGTTAGACAGTTAAATACTAGTAAAGAGACTGAGGACAGTTTATTAAGTGTGCAATCGTAAACTCTTAACATTAATCTGAATCCAGTTGGACGATAATTCTTAGCATCTCGTTTACAAGCGTTCAAATATCCCATTCCTTTCTGTTGTCATAAAAAAGAAGATTAAAGTAAATATAAAAAAGAAAGCCGTTAAAAGACTTCTGGATATCGTCTCAGGCGCCTGAAGAGTTAAGATAATTCCCAACGCTTTCGGTCACCGACTTTTATCCTGCCGAGTTTAATCTGATGTAAAAGCGACCTGGGTAAGAGATGCTTTAATATATTTGTTACTTGAGAAGCCTGTGAATGTCTCAGCCAATCAGTGGCGTACGAGATAGAACAGAGCTTTGATGTGTCACGTGATATTTACAGACCGCTAGCAGACCAGCCCAGTGAATGTATATATGACCTACGTCTTATCATCATAACACAGGTTTTGTGCAGAATTACGATTTCTAGTGCAATATAGTAAACTCGACATTTCCACAAGGTTTTATTATTTCCTCACAGACGCCACCAGCGCCAACGATGAGCTAGAATTCCAAAGTTGGCATTTTGCAGAGGTTGCTAATAACGTCATCATATTTTTGAGTGCCATTTAGAAATTTAATGAGGCCAAATTATTCTTTCGGCTTGCTGATACCACCTCTCATTTTCAAAAGCTTAAATTCCTGTCTGTTACAGACTACGTTAGTTTTTCCGTTCTTATTTTAGTCAATCTGTATTCACAGATATTTTAACACACAAATGAATACCCATCAAAATATTGCTAGAATATACCAACTGTTATTACAATTTATACCTATAGAACTAACTTGTCATTTTTTTCATTCAACTATATTCATTCAAATTAAAATGTAATATACACAAGGATAGTAAATGTTTTATATGTTTTCTTCATATTTAATTGTCTTATATATGTGTGTAATTTTATATAGTATTTGTTTACATAATGTCAAATCAGCATATGTAAATATTGTAGAATATCATGTGTGTTTGTGATACTGTTTGTTGATGGCCTCTGGGAAGAACAGTTATTCAACTGACATATATAGTACTTGTTGTATTTATTAAATGACATATGAGCGCCTTAGCGAATTCGGGGCTTGCCGTAGGTGTTGTGATGGTTATAGGAATGAACAAAACGCCGTCACGACGTATAATGAAACCTTTTCAATATAACGAGTCCGACGCAGTTACGAATGTGAATAATTTAAAAATCGTATACTGGGAACAGTAGTGAAGATTGTGTATTTGGGAAATGGGCATAAACAGGTCTCTGGGTCAGAAGTTTTTAATTAAGAAGTTTTATTTCAGAAACCTGTGATTTATTAACTTAAAACAAACGTTAAAATGCAAATAACAAAAACAAATCTGACACAAATTTAAAATCCATTTGTTCCACTGATAATCTTAACATAGTACACAAGTAGTGCAACTCCGAGAATGGAAGACCCATTTTGATTGAATATGTCTCAAATTTATACTTGGATGTGGCTAAACTCACTGATGTCTGGAAGATTCCAGATGGTAGTTTGTTTGAAGAGTAGCAATGTTGTCTTTATTAAGCACTGGAGGAAACTTAACTTTTCAATATTATGGGAACGCTTCACATCTTTGTTGTGCTAGTGTCAATTATTGTTGGAATACACCGCCGTCATATAAGCGAAATACCCTTAAGCACGGCGTAAAAAACCAATCAACCAATCAATCCTTCATTAATCTCTGCTGACTCGCACATTGGTCATATTAAATAAGTCAACGATTATCATAAGTGCAACAATTTTACTTATTCGTTGGAAACATTTAAATGTTTTAAAGAAAGAACTTCATGACTGAATTGTCAAGCACGTTGAGTTAGTAGGCCTACTGGGATTGTTCGTATAAACCGATAATACAGCCCTGACTGAATGGGAAAGCACTTATATAATTAACCTATTGGTCTCAATTAACCGCCAGTCGGAAATCCACATTAGAATGTAATTATACTGGTGATAATCATCTGAAATTCTGGTATGCGTCAGTTGTATATAGGATAACTCTATCGTGTATATTGTTTAGTTTTTGTTTTGTCTGCTTCAGTTTTAAGTAAGTTTGGTTATTTTAACATAGTACAAGAGTAGTGTAACTCCGAAGTGTAACTCTGTACTATGCAAAACTTACCAGTGGAAACCAAGGATTTATTATTTATAACGAGTGTACCAAGGTACGAGTTTAGGGCAGGGTTCCAGACTACAGCAGACATTTCACGCCAAATCTCGAGCTCACCGCAGAAAGACAATTTAAGTCGAGTAAAAGCGAAGGGGCAGTACTGCTGAGAAATGATCGATTTTACGTGAATATGGACGTTGAGTTGTCGTTTTATGAATCGATCTGAAGTGTCGGTTAGGCGGGAAAACAAGTATAATTGAATCCATTCACGCCCCCAATGACTTGGTCAAAAATAAACCAAACTATTAAAATATACTAATTGCTTCATTTCGCAGTTTTTGCAGTCTAAAAAAGTAATCGAAATATTAATTTATCTGAATTGTGAACTAAACTTGACGTGCATTAACATCTCTTTGACGGATTTACATGGTTGACAAGGGGGTAACTGAAAAACTGCCTTGTCGGTTTGAGACACCAAAAGAGTCCCGATCGCCTTCTCTAGCTTCCTTGCATTGGCCGACATTTTTTATATCCGCGAATACAAGTTTTTTCTAGCCCAACAGTAGATCGTTTTTTACCCAATGCACTTTCTGCGAGTTAAAATAATACTTTCTGCGGAATTAAAGACAGTCATTTATATGTAATTAAGTCTTTTTATTTCTAAAAGCAGCTGTAAAATTGAAATATTAAAGAGTGAAATCAAGTAATTAAGTTTCCTTCCACATACTGTTTTCTTCGCTTGCAAACCAGCGAAGCATCTCGCCAGTTCCCGCGCTCCACGAGAGAGTTCGTGATTTCATCGGCAATTCAAGGTTAAAGCTTGCTGTTACATATCCCTGTATATTGTTATCCCAGATTTGACTAAAGGTATATGATGGAGCCACACGAATGGGCTGCGACAATTGTGAACGCAGTTTTTACGAGGTTTAGTTCCGGTTTACCACTGTATTTAAATAAAACAAAAAGTGGACAATCTGTCAACATACAAGTGAAAAAAGCCTAAAATACGAAACTGTTTGACAATAAAACAAACCATAGGTATATTCATTCAGACTTTATCAAATTCTATTTCGTGTAATAGTTACTGCATTCTGCAAAAACAAAACCCCAATTGCACAGTATTTTTTAATCGACATTAATACGATTTACAGTAAGTTTCAAATTCAGTATTGTACACTACACGAGACTGCAGACCAATTCTCGACATGGGGTATAACAATTTTTCTCAATTACAGGAAAAGAAAGTGAAACATATCTGAAATATACAGCCATTTCTACACCAATACACTTGTATACAAATTGATGTGAGTTACATTTTATTGAACAGATTAGAATTTTTGTCCATTGTTTGTTTCTGTAGAAACTTCAGCTGCGGGCATTCTCGCCGCCTTGGTGGTCTAAGAGAAATATGACTGTGACAGATCTAGCTCAGTGTCACAACGCTTGTTACAAGACATATCCGTAACATTGCCAAACAGCTATATATACGGATAAGCTTGTCATTATTCACTGGGAAATGAAACGATCGTCAGCAAGACATTTGATATTTCCATATTTATGGTAACTTACAAGACATTTGGTATTTACTTATTTATTGTAACTAACAAGACATTTGATATTTGCATATTTATGGTAACTTACAAGACATTTGTGTTTCCATATTTATTGTAACTTACAAGACATTGGTATTTCCATATATATTGTAGCCAACAAGACATTTGGTATTTCCAAATAACTTATAACTTACAATATTGTTGAAACATTAAGTCTTTTCTTGGTTTTTTTTTATCAAATTAAGCTGATAAGTAGATCTAAGTACTAGGTGTCACCCGTCGCTCTCATGGCGAGCTATTAAACTCGGTTTATCTCATTAATCAGAAACTCCAGACGGGAAAGAGACTGCTTCAAATCGTCTACGTTATGACCTCAGTAAGGAATAGTTTGACTCGGCATACTATCAGTTACGTTTAATTCAAACAAATCTATTTGTTTATAACAGTTTCACTTACTTGGCAGCTGGATATCACCAGTTCATAATCGGCACAGATTTAAGTTTAGATGACTAGTAAATAATTGAGTGAACTTTATTCCCATTTTCGAGATATTCTCGGTCTTTCATGGTTGTATGACTGTTTCAGTGGCTTATCGGGCACATCACATGGTCACTAATGTCAACAATAAGCCTTCCTTAGTGACCTGTGCCAGACATCATCGACTGATAAAACTTTCAGTTTCTGGACTATTCACTCTAACGATGTCTGTAGTAGCAGAAAGTTTTATGTATATATTATACGATTTTTTTTCTTCAAAACTGAGTGAAATATTTAACTATGTCATAAATGAATTCGTGTATACCACAACACCGTGAACGTGCAACGACATAGGACAAAATATACTGTGTTTAAAACAAGTCAACTAGAATTCCGTTTCTTCAAGAACAAAAAGTGGTATCATTTTTTTTTAAATTATACAATTCGGTCAAAACATTTTACTTTCCCTATTCGCACAAGCAAACACCCGCAGACATATAATGCACGCTCATACCACGTGCAGTTTCCATATCTTAGGTCATAGCTGACAGCTGTGGAATGTATCCAAAGAAGGATACATAGCGTATTTCAAAGATTGTTTATAGAACTAGTACATTACATAATAATTAATAACATCAGCTACAAATAAATGGGACGTATCGACGGGTAAAGTTTAAACCCTGGAGATAAGCTATAGGCTACTGTAGGGTAAATAAGATGCACAACTTTAACCAGGTAAAGACAGGTGCGATACATATGGAGTCAACATAACATATGTGATATACGTATGGAGTCAACATAACATATGTGATACATTCATGTTATTTTTAGATAGATACAGTTTTGTGACGTGTGATATTTCTGTTTTAAACTTGAATGTTTTAAAATATATCTCTAGCTTTTTAAAGAGTAATTTGGTCAACAGCTTTGAATGAGTAAATTCAACAACAAAAAAAGATAGAGAATATTTTCTCCTTACATTTTTAAAATATACCAGGCAGTGTGGAATTTTAAAAATCGAATTAACAGACGATAACGATTCCATAATGGAGATATTGATCCACAGTGTTGTCAGCACTTCCGTTCATATCTCTTCCCAATAATTATTAACTGTTGTGAACGAAGCGGAATTGTATGTTCAAATTTTCAGAAAAACTGTGCTCTTCGTAGCAATTAAATATATAGATGTCATTTTGGTAGGTTTAAGTTTGTTATACTACAGAAATTGTTTGTTTATCAATCAATAAGAAAATGGTAAAATAAACACCTTCACTACTTGCTGGTCTGCATGCTATATATGTCAGGAAGATTTCCGTTACGTTACTCATTCAGTTGCTTTTTGTATAGCCATTGAAAACATTTCTACAACGTTTCCTGTTGTGCGACTATCAAATTCTCCGATATGCAAACAAGGACCTGACTTCCTCATTACATGGGCTGATTGCCGTCTCAGTGAGGTCAACTCCACATAGAGATGAGGTCACTAACGGAATATAACAACTATATGTCTATATTGCGTTAGACTTTTAGTACTTTATGAGACATTCAACTTGTTTATTGCTCTCATTAAATATATATTAAAACCAGTTACGCCATTGACGTGTATTTCGCTATATAGTTGCTTTAACAAGCAAAAGTGAGTTTTAGCTAAAGGGAATGCAGCTTGTAAACAGTTGTACAAACATAACTTTTTTTTAATATGTAATACATTGAGGATATATCACAGTTGGAATACTATAAATATTGCTCGAGTGAATGATTGAAAGAGATAATGAGACACGAAGCGTCGAGTGGGTTATTCTTTCAACCGATCAAGAGAGCAATATTTATGGTATTAAAATTTTACTGTGTAATGTTTTATATCAACTATAAACTCATAACCATGACAAGTTCACCGATTAGATGCAATCATGGCAATATCAAAATGGGACTGTCTACTTAGGTCGATATTACTACGCCTGAACGTTATTAAAACCACGATTTATCAATGTCGAATACATTAAACTGAGGTAAGTTTTTGCTACTCTACAAGATTAACATTTTTTATATGTTTCCCAATTTGATCGTTATAATCTTTATCTTTCCTCTGAGAATCAGTATTTTATGACTTGGAACTCGCATGTGCGTGGTTCGGTTTTTGTGAGGGCACGAACGACCTTGTTGACGCTCAACAGCTTGGAGCATGGTTAATTGCAATGGAATGAAACATGCGGATTTTGTTGTTGTTCAGTTATTGCATCACCCTATTTTCCCTGACTTATTGAAATCAATTCACCTGGTTAATTCACTATATCCGGGTTTGGTGCAGTGCAATTCACACTGGATTCCTTCGCTTAATCTGTTAAGCTGAAGTGTGCAGACGCCACTCAAAAAAAGTATGTAGCCCGGAGAGGGTCAACGGTCAGAGAGTAGTAACAAAAAGTGTTTTCACTGCAGTGAAAGTTTTACATACCTTTAACAGTGGTTCTATGGTTCATTCGAAGTTTTAAGTGCCTCTTAAAATGTCCCATCAACAGCAGTTTACCAATCGTGTTATTACATTGATGGAAACTGAAGAAGAACCGAATTCAGATAAACATTCATCCAAAATTGTAAATGCCTCCTAAAAATGCCCCATCAATATCAGTTGATTGATTGTGTTATTAAATTGATGGAAACAATTTTTAAAAATTGGATAAACTGTATTGTTATTAACGTGTAAATTAAATTGAAGTATTTTATATTTTCTAAATGTTTTCATTATATGTGCTGAAATACTGGCAATTATGACCAAAAAAGATTTTTTTTAAAATGAAACTTATTCAAATTAATAATATGGTATACAAATTGACTCAATACGCTGACGACGGATACCTTCATTTTTCTTGATTGTATATGAAGAGTCACTTGGTGAAATATCACATGACATAGAGATGTTCTACTGTATCTCAGGATTAACAATAAACAGTGGTGAGACAACAGCAATTTGTGTTGGTGCTGTTGTTCATACTGATATACTCAATTATGCAAAGGGCCAGGCTGGATTGGATCCCAGGGGAGTTTCAACCACTCGCAATTAACTTTACACCGGATCTACAAAATATTCTTGAAATTATTTATTCAAACAAAATTAATAAAATGGAAAGGTTAGTCAACATGTGGAGGGGCAGACATCTTACAATTGTCTGTAAATTTAATGAAGTTAAATCCCTCGCGTTGTCTCCATTAACCCAGCCATTTTATCGTAACCGGGCATTTCTCATGAATATATTGCCAAAATCAATAAAATACTATTCTCCTTTTTATGGAATGAAAAACAAGATAAGATTGGTGGAAAACTTGTCATTAAAGAAATTAATGAAGGGGGTGGGGGAGAATTAGAATGGTTGAGGAGGATAAACTCATAAACGTTTGTATATTTTAATAGTTTGATTAGTTTACCAGGAACTGTTAGTTTTGTTCATGACAATTGTCTTGATTTTGTCTACAATCAAGCTGTGTAATTTGAATTTAAGAATATATTCCAATGTTTTATTTGAAAATAGTAAAGCAAACCTCTACACTGGTAAAGTATAAAGTACCTGACTGTTTTATAAATGAATGCAGTGCCGAAGATAGCCACTAGAGGGCACTTCAAAGAAACTGAAGGTCGTGCCATCGAGGCGTTTTAATCTACAGTTGTTTTATGTTGTATCTAAGGCCGGGTCGTTTGATTGGTTGCTTGCAAAATAACTTTGCCGGGAGCCAATTACAGTTTGTATGAAAATGCAGAGTTGGACATTTAAAATCGGCCTAACTTTTACAAGCGGCTGTAACAAAACAAGTGTTTATGTATAAAAGTGGCTGATTATTGAGCGTACCCCGATTTTCAAAGATTCTATTTTAAATTACCAATGCTTTTGATGATTAAGGAATATCTGTATATTCAAAAATGATAGGAAATCCTAAATCTAAAATTCTACAGGTGTCTTCTATGAATTGTCTGCTCTAAGCTGCAAGACACCATTATGTCCAATTGCAGTGAGTAGTACAGAAACTGAGAGTGTTATCAGTTGATGATGTCTGGGACAAGCCATGAGGTGAGCCTTATTGTTGACATGAGTCACCATGTGATGTTGCAGATAAGCCAATGACGCAGTCAGAGAGTCGTGAAAATTGAATTATTTACTAGACATCTTGCCGTAACACTGTGTAGATTCTGAGCTGCATGGTGATATCCGGTTTGTGATTAACTGACAACAACTGGATATATAGAGCATATTACACATTGAATTTTGAATCCCATAAATATTGCTCGAGTGAATGGTGAAAGACATAACTCACGAGAAGCGAAGCGTCGAGTGGGTTATCCTTACAACCATTCACGAGAGCAATATTATTGTATTCAAACTGCACTGTGTAATATTCGTTTTATTACTTATAAATCCCTAAATCCTAAATCAGAGCTGTTTTACTCAATTTTCTATGACAACGTCAAACCTAGCAAGATCGTAACAGAATGACGCTATTCTAAGTGCTTGTGACGTGGATTGGAAGGACGTTATTCCAAAAGTGACGATAAATGACGAAGCCTTTGTTGCGTGGTGAAATGACGCGCGTTCATATGTTAAGTCATAATAGAAACGAAGTTTTTTGACGCAGAACAGTACGAAGTAAATAACAAAAAGTGTTATTTAAAGGCAGTGAAATATCACTTTTATGCGTGAAGTTAATCCTGGTATTTCACCGATAAATAAATAATAAATACGTTTAAATGAATCCAAACTTATATTATATTAATGCCTGTTCAGTTTAATCCGATTCGGTACTAAACCACTTAAGATTTTCACTTTATTGAAAGTTATTATCTTTTTAATAAAATATACTCCTTGTCGGACTAACTATTTTGCAGGGATCTCCTGATGTTAAACTTTAGCCCTCTCCTTGTCGGACTAACTATTTTTCAGGGATCTCCTGATGTTAAACTTTAGTCCTCTCCTTGTCGGACTAACTATTTTGCAGGGATCTCCTGATGTTAAACTTTAGTCCTCTCCTTGTCGGACTAACTATTTTGCAGGGATCTCCTGATGTTACACTTTAGTCCTCTCCTTGTCGGGCTAACTATTTTGCAGGGATCTCGTGATGTTAAACTTTAGTCCTCTTCTTGCCGGACTAACTATTTTGCAGGGATCTCGTGGTGTTAAACTTTAGTCCTCTCCTTGCCGGACTAACTATTTTGCAGGGATCTCCTGATGTTAAACGTTAGTCCTCTCCTTGTCGGACTAACTATTTTGCAGGGATCTCGTTATGTAAAACTTTAGTCCTCTCCTTGCCGGACTAACTATTTTGCAGGGATCTCCTGATGTTAAACTTTAGTCCTCTCCTTGCCGGACTAACTATTTTGCAGAGATCTCCTGACGTAAAACTTTACTCCTCCTCTTTTGGCTTGATACAAAGGAAAATGTTGTTAACATATGTAAGATATAACCGCACAGAGCCTGTCAGAGTTATTTAACTTGAGGGACATACTAGTATATACACCACATTTTCATAGAATAAATCAAGAGCAATAGTGAAATTTCTGCAGCAACTGAAAGTGTTTTTTACTGCAATGATAAAGTTTTTTCAATTAATGAAAACATGAAGACAATGTTTCTTCATACATATCACTTACTTTTTTATCGATAATAGTTTAAAGAGGAGGCTCGTGTAAAGTGAAAATTTACCCCCAATAATGCAGTTCAATGGCTTTATTGTGTCATTCTTCATTTACAAAATCCTGAAGTGAAGATTTAAAATATATAATAAAATATTAACGAATTAGTCATTCCCTGTTAAAGTCAAACGACCAATCGATGCCAACTGTTTTGTTATGCTTCGGTGGTGTGTAGAAAATAAGTAACAATATTATCAGACTTTTTCTGAACGCGAATTGACTGAAAAGGTAGAGCAAAACTGATATATAATGTAATTTATCACCAGTTCGGTCCTCATTCAATCCCAATTCATGTTCCGCGAGTTATATCACACACTTCTCTTGTGCAGTCATCCCGTCTGCGTGTTGGGTTAACATCAAAGATATGAGAGATCTTTATCATAAACAATTACACTCTAATCTGAATTACTGACTGGGTTAATTGATGAGCTAATAATACTTACGTTTATCTAGGGTTTTGTTGTTGTATTTACATGCAGTTAAACACACTTTGCTAACTGCAAAGCGTTGCGCTGTACAATATGTTGAAAGTCAAGAGTATTGGCTCTATACTTGGTTATTTTCTTCATATGTAACTCAAAACTATAGTCAATTGATCAAGAAATAGAAAGTTATGAAGAGAGTAACTAGAACAAAGGGTAGCATTACGGCTAAAGTAATATTAATTCTTGATCATGGTCAGATTATAGACACGCTGAGAATGTCTGTAACATCACAAGGCGCATATTAATAAACACCTCTGTAATATCACTGACTGGGACATTTACACACACTTTATATGGCATCAGGTATATGACATCTCTAACCCGGATGCTGGCATCAATCAAATTAAATATTTATTTCCACCAGTAAGGCGACTTGAAAGTGGGCAAGTGGCTTGGTCTTATCTTAATTCCGCAGGCCTCGGAGACGATATCCAGACAGCTCAATGTCTTCTTAGCGTTTTTGTTCTCTCCATATTTTAATCTGCTAGTTTTAAGGACGATCAAGAATGAAATACGCGGGTCACTCAAAAGGTTGTGAAAAAGGTGCGCAGATTAAAGTTAAGAGTTTGTTATTCTAAACTAGACATAGCGTCTTGTGACCAGATGCTATTATATAACTGCCCAATGCTCCACTGCAATGGTAGTAAACTGGCAATGCTAACAATTGTAATACAAAACCATCTTGCTGCCATCACCGTTACTGTTCCCGTCGGGTCCTTGATATTCTTACGAACTTGTCGATAAGGTTATCCGATGCCAGTTTCTAGGAAATAACATTTTTATGTCCTGTTCTTGAACCTCTTATATGTCCATTAGCTGCATCACAACTCTTTGGTGAAGTCAGATCGTTTCAAGATAGCTGACATAGTTTACCCTAAATCACCTCAAATTCGTCCATAAAATTAGTATGTTGGGAGCTATTTAAAAGATTTGGAAATTGTGTCTGAGAGGCAGAAGATGAATTTTTCAGCTAGAAAGCATCAACATTTGTCAGAAAACATAAATTTGTTCGATTATATGCTGTTATATTGTCAAAACAAGCAAAAAAGTAAGGATCTGGCATGGAGGAAATTTAAGGTGATTTAGGGTATAGCATTTCAAGTCCTAAATGTACTCAACTCCATCAAAGCGACCATATAACGTGAGTGTCGTTATTTATCACTACTTATATTACCCAACACTGGCTTATATTTGTTAGAATGTCTGGCCTAGACGATGTAAGTGCCGATGAAGACTTTTTCATGGATTCATAGATTTAACAGATCGTACGCAACATCGTAATAATAAGACCATCTGTGTGATCGATCAAATTTTGAGATGATCATCGATGAAGGCTAGCGCAATATTGTAATGGCTCAGACGATAGATTATCGACCAAACGTCTCTGTAATACAGGTTGACGGTTTGACTATCTCCACATATTGTCAATGTTGATGAGATAAACATTCATTGATCTTAATTTAATACGGGTTTTTTCAGTTATGACGTTACAACAGAGTGACGTCCCTTTGCGAAATAACGTTATCGGTTTACGGAAAAGGAGGGCCAATACACGATTTTTAACATGGGCGGCATAGGGAATAGTGCAAATTAACAGGTAAACGTTACTAAAACCATAGGGATTTCCTTTTCCCAAAGTTTAAAATATCATTTTTTGCAAAAGTTACCATTTTAGAGCTAAATTTTCCTGAAAACCAATAGCCTGCAATGTTAAAGTATAGGCAGACTGCCCTACCGTGCCATAAAGTGGCAATGTCATTTAGCAAAGGGACGTTACTCTGTTGTCGTGACGTCATAACTCAAAACCTCCGTATTGGCATCCGTTAGTCAAAGAAAGATATCATGATCATATTTCCCAATAAGAAACTCTTTATGACCGAGCACTTTTCAATGGTTGCTGAAACGCCAATTAACCGACAATTGCTATTAATGATAAAAACACACGTTATACTGCACGAATTAAATTAACTGAAACCTGGCTACAATCAATACATAATAAAGAAATAATCGGTACCGTGAGGATAGATTTCAGAAAAAACATTTGATTTAATTAATTACAAAAACCTTATACAAAAAGCTTGAAATTTTTATCTTTCAGTCGCAACAGTTTAAAAGGGTTGTCTTCGTATGTAAGTAGTCGTTTGTAGAGTGTCTGTCTTAATAACAAGTTATCTGATTCACTTTTGGTCAAAACGGGTGTCTCACAGGGCTCTGTTCTTGTTCCCTTACTATTTATTATATTCCTAAAAATTAAACACACGTCAGGGACATAGGGATGTCGATTTATTGAAACCGATGAATCATCTGATATTCTAGATGAACTCCTCGAGACAAGTTTCTAAACAGATCTAAATCTTGAGTTGTTATGGGTAACCTACAGACATCTCGAGAGAAGGCAATGGACATGCAAACGGTGTAGAAAGTATATATGTGATAAATGTGAATATGAGTGACTTTGTTTTCAGTATTGATAAATGTGAAATTAATATATATATATATATTTCTAAAAGCAATCACACTGGCACAGGGATGTAGATAAATTAAAATCGATGAATCATCTTATGTTCTAGATAACTCCCAGAGAGAAGTTTCTTAATAAACCTTAATCTCGAGTT
>JAQQZZ010139144.1:0-13271 GCA_030265115.1 Mopalia vespertina | reverse complement strand
GTTGCTAGTGACGTCATTGTCCGGTGATGTCATTTTTTGTTGCCAGTGAAGTCATTGTCCGGTGATGTCATTTTTTTGTTGCCAGTGACGTCATTGTACGGTGATGTCATTTTTTCTTGCCAGTGACGTCATTGTCTGATGATGTCATTTTTTGTTTTGCCAGTGACCTTGATGGTGATTTAATTTCCTTTACTCATTAGGCTGGTACGCCTAAGTACGTCGTAAACTGCTTATGAAACAAACAGACACACAAATGATGTATGTACACGCCTTAACATATTTATTTTATTATCCACTTAAAGACGTATTCCTATGACTAAAAACAATGACATTTAATGGATGCAAATCCTACTACAGTACAAACTGATATGCCGCTGGTTAGAACGATGGCCCTGTTAGCTAGAGACCTGGGTTCGAAGCCTAGTGGAGGCGAAATGCTCTTTCACTACACTTATAAGTGTAGTGTAATACTAGTATCGCTTACTGTCATAACCACCATCAATCAGGCACACCAGGGCCAATGGTTCTATATTCAATATCCAATTTTTTTTTGGAATACACCGCCGTCATATAAGTTAAATAACCTTAAGTACGGCGTAAAACACCAATCAATCAACCAATCAGTCAGTCAGTCATAGTTTATTAAGAAAACGTATTACTGAGCACGGCAATCAAAAAAGACAGAAACGACAAAAGGCCAAGATTTCCCGAAAAATTTGCCATTTTGAACATAGCTATGTTATTTTGTTCTTTTCGTTTGTGGAACGTAACAAAACGAAAACTCGATGATCGCAACCGGCTTCCATGTATGACACAAATATTATGATTGTATTTATAGTCACAATTCGTATAATCCTTAAGATGAGACAAATTTTGCATTTGACCACCAGACAATTATATATTGTAGAACTAAGTCGAGCGGACAGCTGGTTAATGCCATTTTCGTTTTTAGCTGTAGTCTGAATTTTTTGACGACATACATTTTACGAGACTTGACGAATGTAACGTAAAGGTTCCGCTTGTTTCTTCCGGTTTCCTTGTCAACCTATATCAGCGAAATAGCATGTAGAGATATTACGCTTAATTTGCGTCGTGCTTTAGGTCGTACATATGCATTCGAGCATTGACAGCAAGTCATTCTCTCTTCCGTCGAGATTTAGGCTCTACGGTAGTGACGGACCGTTTAAGCTGAGCTTATAAAGCGGTGTGTAGTTATACTGCATGTCGGAACATCATTCGACACTTTCCGTACCGGTACAGTTATTTCTGGGGTGAATGGAAGCAATAAAATTACACGAAAATGTGTAATGTTAACCGCCGGATGTTTCGGGCGCATGCGTAGAAATAAACCAAAGTACTCCGCGGATTTGTATTAAAAAAAAACCCACATCATTCAAGACTGTTTCTCGGGTAAAATCACATTTAAACTAAACACTGTTCCTTTTTTATGTATGACTTAAAAAATTGTTGCAAATAGTTCAAATTTCGTCCGCTGTAAGTATTTTAACAATAATGTAGCTCCAATGACGTCACCATATCAACACAAGAATAGCCTTCAAGACTATGGATATGTTTTTATACACGTGGATAACTCAGTCATATGATGAAAGTAAATCCATGCGAGTTACCTCCCGTGATTAAATTCAAAATGACCCAATCATCGCCAGAGATTATTTACGGCACGGTAATGGCCGAGGGATGTTCAGACATGGTTATACAGCTGACGTCATTATGGAAGGACTACTTTTTAAAATTACTGATAGAACAAAAATGTTTGAATCGACTGAGTGCTCGGGTGAGCATTCTCCCCAATTTGATTTGTTGTTTATTTCCCACTAATAGCTTTCGTATTGAATTGCGGCTACCCCATAAATTTTGAATAATTTGATCTTTAGTTATTGCGTGACGATTGTCGTCTCAGCCCAGCTTTCAAGGCAGTCGAAGAGAAGTATTTATACACCAGATGGTGAACACCATACTTAGATGTTGTTAAGTCGTTTAAAATAAAAATGAACATAATGGTGATTTAAGAATAATTGAGTTAATTAGTAGTTTTAAAAAGAACTCGTTGCTCTGCAGCTTTAGAGCATCATAAATTGTTGTCCTTGTGTATATATTGTAATATGACGAACGCCGAGTTAACAATTTATGGTAATCTTGCTAATGCCAGTATATAACAGTGTTGACGTAACCGTCTTGGAGATAATGACTAGACGGTCCTAGTTTCTGACCAGGCCGTCTAAGATGAAGAGTTCTGAATCTTTAATAGTCTATCACATCATACTCTACACTGATCAGCCGGTCATTATTCAACAAATAATGTTGTTGACTTCGGGCTATATGACGGTTTACGAACTGGTCAGTCACCCACAAAAAATGGACCGAAGCGAAGCAGATGTCCATATAACTTTGTGTGGGTGACTGGCCTGTCCATAAACCGTCATATACCGAATTTCCAAAATTCTCTTTAACTCTTTTACAAATAAATGAAGCAAATTTCTTCGTTATAGCGCAAACACAAATGACGTCAAAATTACGTCAAAAAACAACACGTATTGACGTTTCCATATGAAGTGATAGAGTGGTCTAGAGTATACCATCAAAAATGCGTATATGTTTCTTACTCAAAGATCCCCTCCCCCCTCAGGTCACGAGTTCAATTCCCGTGGACGGGTCATTTTGTAACCATCAATTATTATCTAGTCCAAATAAACATATAAATAAATAAATGAATAACGTTTGCTTTTTCAGATATTTTATGGCACATCATGATGCCGTCTTTATATGGTCAAGTGGGTGACGTCATCCAAAAGTCAAGAAAAGAGCATACCAGAAGTAAGACATGATTCCTGATAGAGTAGATAGAGTGTTTAGAGCAGTGTTGACAATCAGTGCTCTAGGTATTAAAATAGCATTTATCATCTCTGTTAGGTCATTTGGTCACTCTTTTGACGCCATATCGTAAGTGTATACTAAATTAAATTTTTATTCAATAAGTGTTCGCAGAAATCGTATATCAAAGATTATTTATTTTGTGGCATTACATGTTTTAGTAACTGTCATCAACAACACGAAACCCAAACGTTTAGAATAATCGTAATCGTTATTTATGTGGCTGGCTGTGACAATCACAAAAATACTGAGGTTTAGACTTTAGCCAGGTTTTGACCAAAAAAAACCCTTATTTGCAGATAGACCAGTACTGTTGAAACCATCTATCCGACATGATTGATTGATGATAAGACTACATTGTTTGGATACGAGATACGGTGCATTGTCGCGGTTCGGCTTGTAGTAACCGCTTTAGGGGATTTCACTATTTTGTGACAGGTTGATTGGTTGAATAGAGTTAATACAATAAAAAAAAACACATTTTGCAAGTGAAACTAAATTTTAAGGCAGTGATTATGGTTTAAAACTAAAAACCAATCGGCCAGCAAATTGATTTCTGAACAGCTTCAGTTTATATTACATTTCTTCGCCACTTCTGATTTTGAATCACGTGTAACAATTAATTGAGACCTGGGCCCGTATTCATTAAGAAATATTTAGCCAAATTTCAGCCATTCGTTTTCCATGGAAAAATGCTTAAATGTGAATTAATACGTTTCTATTTTTAAACTTTTCACTTATAATCTATCAATTAACAACACAAAGAAATTAAGAAATATAGTGTTTATGTATTGAAAGGGATGTTTTAAAATTGGCTAAGTTTTTCTTAACTTTAAGAAATACTTAAGTGGCTTTATGCATACGGGCACTGACTACCAGCTCATTCTTTGCCGGACAATAGTTGGTGGTATGTTAATTGGAGTCTTCCGGATTACTTCCGGCTACCGGGGAGAAAGCTTTAAAGGCCGACTTAAATTAATAAAATAATCGATAACTGAACCGAAAGCTTAAACGGTCCACTTATAGTTCGGTGTTTGCTATATAACTCCTTCATGTACCAAACGAATCTATTAGAAAGTTAACGCTCCAAATCGCCATTTCAGTAAAGGAAATAGCATTGGTAGGTTATTTTACAAGAATTATTATTCAACAGGTATATGTCGTTTCAAAACATCTTAATGTGAATCTATATATTGAGTAGTACTAGTACGTTTATAATTTGTCCTATAATATGTCACAAAGGCCTATTGGGAAGAGTGTCTTTCATTAATTGGTTTGTTACGCCATACTTAAGGTTATGTCCCTCATATGATGAGTGCTAGCCCAATATGTACATGTCTCTACCCCTCGACGCAAGTAGCACCAAAGACAAGACCGCATGCAAATAAATATCATAAAACAAACACATGTGGGCTTCAAGTTGTCGCTTACCTCCGACAGCACCAGGACAACCAGAAGTTCCACCCCAACCGCCCGCTATTGACCAGAAGCTCCATCCCAACCGCCCGCTATTGATCAGAAGTTCCATCCCTACCGCCCGCTATTGATCAGAAGCTCCATCCCAACCGCCCGCTATTGACCAGAAGCTCTATCCCAGCCGCCCGCTTTTGATCAGAAGTTCCATCCCTACCGCCCGCTATTGACCAGAAGTTCCATCCCAACCGCCCGCTATTGACCAGAAGCTCCATCCCAACCACCCGCTATTGACCAGAAGCTCCATCCCAACAACCCGCTATTGACTAGAAGTTCCATCCCAACCGCCCGCTATTGACCAGAAGCTCCATCCCAACCACCCGCTATTGACCAGAAGTTCCATCCCAACAGCACGCTATTGACCAGAATCTTTCCCAACCGCCCGCTATTGACCAGAAGTTCCATCCTAACCACCCGCTATTGACCGGAAGTTTTATCTCAACCGCCCGCTATTCAGAGCAGAGACTATATAGGGGTGTTATTTTAAATCTTAATTGCCAAAATGAAATTCCATAAAAATGTATGATAGTTAATTATTTTCAAATATAATTGACTTTTTTTGTCTCTGTTTTACAGTGCTAAAGAAAAATTCAGACCGGATGTCACTGACGGATTTAGCGGAAATTTTATCTTCTTTGAAACAAAGATATGACTCCAGTACGAATATGCGCATGCCCAGTTTGAGATTTGGCTAAACTCTCAAGATTCTGAAGCAGAAGTGAGATCCGAACCATATACTGTGTGACTTTTGAAATCGTGGCATTAATAGACAACCTGTACTTAAATCTATCCACAGTAAACTTATGTTGCATACGCTTTAATGTTAGAGACTTGTTTACATTCATAAAACTGATTCTTATTTTTGTACGCTTTCTTCTTTTGGATAAGTATAATTTTTTTCAAAACTATTGAGATCAAAGCTTGACATTATAATATTTACCTGATTTTGAAGGGCTCTATTACATTTTTAGGGGTGCACTTGTTCTCTATATTTATTTATCTATGAATGTATGACTGTAACGGAACCCTTGATACATTTACCTGGCGAATATATTTGATATTGGTCGAGTAGTTGGTATCAAAGTACTTTTAGGACTACTATATGACAATCTTTAGAAATGTCTGTCGTTCCGGTTAACCAAAGGAGATATCATAAAAAGTGAGCAAGATGTTAAAGCAGGTATTAAGCAAGTAAGGTATAAAATGGCAGGACAATCTTGAAATATCGCTAATGTCCTTTCGCATGTCTGGAAACAGAAAGGATTTACCTAGCTTGAAGACACTATAACAGTTCTATGGCATGCCAATTATACTGGCTTCGCAACTAACATTATTCAGTACTGTGATGCATTGAAGGTATACTTGAATAGCTAGCACAGCTTCCCACAAGTCATTTGACGCCTTTCTGCCACATAACCCCTTTCTGGATCTAAGGAAACGAAATTTTGTATCGACTGTTTTAGCCAACCGAGCATTTAGTTGTCTGATTATAGTTACTAGAGATAAAAACCCAAATTGTCATCCAAAACTAAAACTGGGACGGGGACTCTGTGTCGGCTACATGTGTAAACACAGGGATTACATCGTCACATGATTCGATCGAATCGGAAATAAACCGTTCAAGTTATGAAATCCACTTCTATCTCAGAAAACAAATTTACCAGATATGCTACCGTATGTAATATAATGTGTCGTTCACAATGGAATCAACGTTATTATTAGGAAAGAAGTAAATTTATTTCCGCATCAGTCGGTGTAAACCATGAAATACCATCTAGCTTTTCAACGCAGATTGGGTACTTTGGGCCCGCGCCATCGCTATCTTACCAGGAAGTGACGACACAGCGGCCCTACTTTTAGCAACAGTTACGAACAATCCAGCTGCTTAAAAATTAGAAAATGTGTAATGTGGGTCAACCTTAAATGGTAAAAAAAGTTGGAGTTAAGTTTAAGTAAATTTGTAAGTATCTTTATGAAAGGAATTACATTCATCTACAGCTGAATGACATACCATAGTCCTGGTGTATTTATACAGCCGTAATTTGTCCGGCTACGACCGCACAATTTACACCATTATACCGAATATCACTACATTCTAAATGCTCCTGGTTTATGACTAAGCGGGCTGTGCGCAAGTCATGGAGGTAAAACGGCGACGGTTTAAATCAAATCACACTAGTGCTGAACTTGTGATGCCACCGCCTGATCGTATACAAGGTTATCAATTATCCTACAGATAACCAGAGTTGTATAAGAAAATGTCCTGCAAGAGGAAAACACAAAATAATAACATAAGCATAAATGGTATCACGAGTTTGTAGATAGCTCTCATTATTTTAACGTAGTAAATTTGGTCAATTAATTGTATTGTAGACTTTTCATGCCGAATCTTTTGAGACTCCATAACATAAACTATAATTTAATGAATATTCACCCAAATCAGTTCACAGTGATGGTCTGTTTGTTCATTCATTCAGGGATGTGTACTGTTTTAATGGCCAATTCGATAACGAGGAATTCTACAGTGAAATACTATATTTCGTACTATTCTACAGCACGAAAAGTCTACCATACAACAATTAAGGCCAAATTGGCTTATAGTTACCGGTACCCATACATACATATTACTATTTGTGACTGTCTACACTTTCTTTAATCAGATTAGCTTAAGGATTTCCTTTGTTTTCCCTTCCAACAAGTGATCAAAGTATTTGGGTAAATTATGTTTAAAGATGTCTTTTATCTGGTTATTGATAAACTTGAGAAAATCCAGCTTGTTTAAAATCATTTGTTTATCAGAATAAATGATGGAGAAAGTCCAAAAACACCAGATGTTTTATAGTGAAATCCTTTATTATGAAACTGTCTACAGTTTTTCTACTTACATAAACTTTTTATTTACCAAAAAATGTATCAACATTCAATTTCTGACCAGTAAACATAGGTAGTCTCCCTTTGTTACCAGATGGAGGCCATTGTAAATATTTTTGTTAGGGCACATTTAATCGTTCTCGTCTACCTTCGGGTATATCATTGAAACTCTGGGAGTCGTATTTTATGCTGCTGATGATTGCAGCTGTTGGACTGGGATGCTTTCTTGACTTTCCGTTTAATGCTAGAATTAGAAAGAAGCTCGAGTGTACTCGGAAGTGGATAAATAAATTACTGGTACGCGAAAACTCGCAGGATCACGTGACATACAGGCCCTTTTGCAACAGACTTAAGGTCCTGATCCTCGTTTTAATCCGTCTTAACGTCTCGCCGACAACAATCATGTCATTCACATTTACAGACTATAAACTGTAATACAACTGAATGGACATTCATTTTATACCGATATGTGTATGTATGTTGCAATCGATGGCTTAAGTTTGGCTCGTAAACTTGAGTCGTCCGGCTGGGTTTTTGTACCACGTTGGAATGTGCTCTGTTGATCAGTACTACTTTTGGATCAGATATTGATTCGTCAGTAGGCGCTTCGAGACAACAATATTGGACGACCTTTCTGTCTCTCTCTTTATGCTCCGGACTAGTTTTTCCGTGTTGACAGACTAAAGCGGAAACAGGGACCGGAAACTCTGGTAGCGATTAGATTTTCTGTACAACTAGTTTAACTTAAAATCTCAATTACATCTCAAATTTAGACAGAAAAACAAAATTCATCAGTTTACAAAATTTACATTATAATATTAAAAAACAGCAATATTTTATCTACAAATTAAAACCGAATATTCAGTAAAATGGAAATAAAGATTTTCTTAGGCCGATCCATGGTGTGTTTACTGATTTACGTGAAACTGGACTTATACGTCTATTTGATATATACATCTTTTTTATGTTCATGTTTAAGACAGGTTGAATAAACATAGGACTACCCCAATGTTATCTATTATTCTTTATTTTGTTCCCGACGTCGATTCCATGTGCAGGGCTAAACCTATGCACTAATATTTTATCATAATTGGTCACGAATACGAAGTTTTATTCACCCTGCTAATTTCACATTCTGCTTGGGCCTTCGCGTAGTTCACTAATTCGATTAATCTTCATGCGTTCCTATGTATCTGTAATAAAACGGTGTTAAATCAACGAGTAGACGCCAATTTGTAAACATAGCTGTTCAATGTCTAGATTTAAATACAAACACATCGATAAGGCCACAATAGACTCCATTGTAACTTCTGACAGGATCATTGATCGAGTGACCCTATTAGGGGTGAATCACTGGCCCAGTTCAGGGCATACGGCTGAATGAAAACTTAATTTAAAGGTAACCGAGATCTTTTATATAATCATGTGCAAAGGCTTTTCTGCGCTGTTAAGAGGTTTAAAGATGAAGGATGTTTGATAATGGTTCCTTAATAAGTATGCCAAATACTGAAACGGCAACGATTGGATATTTTTGATTTACGTAATGTTCATGTTTCGGATCTTACATTATAAAACGTTCAAATTACATACAAAAATAATGTTTTTCCTAATGCTAACTACTGACACGACCAACGCTTTGTTTATGTGATCAGACATTTCATAAACATTTCTTAACAAAAAATAATAAGGATAAATTATATACAAAACAGATCATAGAAAATGACAATTAGATTTACACAACGTACAATTAATACCTCACTGAGAAAATTGCTATTAAAAATTATAACTTCTATTTCACTAAAATAGACGAAGGAGAGTCCAGCTGTTAGTTTGCGTGTTAAACACGGTGCCTTGTAGTAGACTCCAGATCAAAATAGGGTATCACAAGTTAAAAATATTTTCAGGTTGTTATTGAGTTTTGATTGGAAACTTATATAACAGATTGATTGGTGTTTAACGCCGTGCCTTAGGTTACGTAACGGCTATGACAGCACTGTATCAAATCGTCAAATGAACAAAACTATAAAACTTTGTTTTGCTCTACTGTAAAATTAATGTTCCTCCAGTGCAAAGTAAAACAGTGTGTCTATACTTGAAACATACTGCCCTCAGCCAGAGGGCCTGGAATTACAATGTAATTGTGTTAAGCACACCGTATTGAAGTAAATTAACAACCAGTATTTGTGACTGTTGATTCATCTCCCAAACTAACTATTTTCGATGGAGTAAATTTTAAAATCAGCAAATGAATATACATGGCCTTTGTATTTCCATTTCAACAACAACAGTTGAAGAAACAATCTGGACATACATGCAGGACACATTTCAGCAAACCTGATTTTCTACTGATACACGGTCAATCAAAAACATAAACAATACTTCAGGTGTGAACAAAACGACAACAACAAAAATCAGAAAGTAACAACTCTCAGCCAAATGGACAGCAAAGATCTGGAAGGTCTTCGATCTGTATAACTTTACCGTCCACTGTGACTGTATTTAATTCGTGATTAACTTCAACGCTGGCATATTTGGTATGCAGTTGATTAAACAGTTGTTTCAATTCGTCCGTCGACATTTGGTCTAGATCTCTTTTATTTTCCTCGATAAGGGCTTCCCTTGTTTCCGGTGACGCTTTTCTGTTTTGTGGATTCACCGAATGTACCAAGGAATAAAATCCGTTCAAAATGTCCAAGATTTGAACCATGAGGTAGTCTCGTTGAAAATCGCCCAATGGGATTGCAGCTCGTCTGAATCTGCGGTGTGAACGATAATATTCAGGATCATATGGGCTTTTATTGATGCGTTTCTTTTTTGGCAACCATCTCGGAATTTTCGGATTTTTCTCAGTTGGCGTCGGCCCTGGTCTGTATGAGGGTTTCGGTCTAACTGAAGGGCTTGGTTTACGGATCGGTTTCGCTCTGATGTTATTCGATGTCTGTTTGGTCAAGTCTGGTTTCTTTTCGGGTGCCCATTTTTTCATTTTGTCTGCTTTTAAAGATGGCGGTCGAAAGCCCATCCCCCACAATGCTAAGTGCTTTCTAATGGCGCCCATGCCTTTCTTCAACTCGGATTCGTTCTCATGTATCCATTTCTTCAATCGGATAATCAAGTCCGCTGTAAATACAAATAAAGAACAACACATTAAACGAGTGATGAAACATTAATGTATACTCCTAAAATCTGTCTTGCCAGTCTCCCACGTTACCAAATAGATGACGTTGCGTCAGAGAAATGGACGTCACCCCGTACCAGAAAGTCATTGTAGCACGGCGTCCGATTACAAACTGCTACGTACATTTAGGCAATCGGCCATATTGCTTTAACATAAACCATCTCATGATTAAATGTAAACGAAACTGATGGTTACAAAATTAACCATAATTATATGAAACAAGTGGGAATTCCATATGAATAACATTTTCTTCGTCTCTTGGTCACAGCGTTTCAATCAAATTACAGATATCGTTTTCTAGTGTTATGTTTCAAGCGATCTCTGAAATGAGACCATATTTTTCATTTGAAATTTTTACCTGTTTCATGTCATCCATCTTCTAAATGCTACTAAAAACACTCAATTACATGAGCAATGAAATAGTTTATCCAGTCAGCCGATGTTTTCTTTGCTCTGTTTCTTTGGCATTCATTTGCAATAGTTGTGTATGTTTAAATTTGTTTTTATGTTTATGTTTGTGTTTATATTTTGTTGTATCGTTATCCTTTTTGTTTGTATATATATTTATGGATTTATCCTGTTATTCGTTTGTTTCTCTGTTGTGCAACCGTCACATCGACGACTGATTAGTAGTTTATGATGCAAATCTATTTATTACACTCATTTTGTTTAATCAAAAATGGAGCATTTTGATTCACTCATTATAAACAGCTTGATTATAAAATTAGAAAGTGAGCGACCGTACATTGTTCCAAATTTCAAGAAGCCAAAGTTTTACAAATATTGGTACAAGCTATCCAGAGATCGAGAATCCTCACTCACAGATTTAGGTGATTTAAACCAAAGGTGCGTTCAGCTGACATTTCACACCATTAAATCACCATGTTTAGTCAAACGGGGCCTCGTAAATGTACGCACTATATCAATGAACTGTCGGTATCACAGCAACGCGGGCTCGTGACTCTTAGCTCTGATGTACTGCACGCGGACTAATTATGAATACGAGAGCATTGATTTTGTTATATCAGTTTAATTTTTCTTAAAAACGAAAAAACTAAATTTATGCTCATCTGAACTGATCCTCTGTTTGAGTGTACTTATTTTTTTTGATTGGTGTTTAACAACTTATAGTTAAGGTTATCTAACTCATATCAGCGGGATAGACCTATGAATGGAGAAAACCACCCTAGACGTTACTGGCAACAAACAAAGACAAGACAGGACAATCACAAGATTCAAAACAAAGATATCCTAACAGATCGGCTTTAAGTTGCCCAAATAGCTCTGAGAGCACCAGGGCAATATGAAACTCCCTTCAACTATCCGCTGTTCTCTAGTAAGTTTATTTATTTTTCTTTCGTTTGATTGTGGTTTAACGTCGTACTCGCATGAATTTTCCTTTTTTGACGATGGATTATCCACCACTAGTATTTAGCCAAATTTCAGCCTGTAATTTGATCATGAAAAAATTTAAATGTGAAATAATTAAGTTGACCTTTTATCAATTTTACTTATAATCTTTCATTTAAGATCATACAAAATTAAGCAAAATGGTGTTTAGGTATTTAAAATGATGTTTGAAAATTCGCCAAGTTTTTCTTAATTTTAAGAACAGCACCAAGGTCACTTGTACAAACGTGGGACAATCACAAGACGTAGAAAACACAAAACAAACAAATGGATTTTCTGTTGCCCTTAGTTTGGAGAGCACCAGGACAACAGGAAGCTCGCTCAAACCGTTCGATTCGAGATGAGTAGGCCAACCGCCGTGTGAATGACCGAGTCTCTTCCTACATAGACAATTCGGTCAGCGATAGGGGGCACTGTGTCACACAGGTAAATTCTGGATTCGGATCAAAGATTACTGACGGACTATTAAAGAAAGTTAAATGTCGATAAATCACAAAGTCTCCATTTCGAGTCACGCTGGAGGCACGATCAGCAGACATTTTTTTAAATTTATTTGTTTAATCACATAAGTGTATTCTTGTGATAGGGAATTGGAAAATCATTCTATATGTAAACAAATTCTCAATAAATATGTTCAAAGAAAACATAAATTCGTGATTCAGCTGGCAGGATAATCGATGAATAAAGGGGGAGAATCAGGTAATCGAGGAATAAAGGGAGAGAATGAGGTTATCGCTGTGATAAATTACTTTAAAATAATATAAGTTGTGAAATGTGTGTAGTAATGAAGTACCAAGGTCATTCAGGTTATCTTGAAAGTGTCTGTGTAATCTACGTCCTAGACCTTGTGAACACGTGAATCTGTTTAGTCGACTGCATGTTTTCTTTTTACGCTATCGTAAGATTGTTTCTTACGGAAAGGACTGACCGAGAGACTAATTGACTGATTCGATGATATAATCTTGAGACGCCTTAATAAAAATATTCCATATCACTTAAACACTAGTCAACCCTTCGATCGATCGATTGCTGAATTCACTCAATTACAGCGTTGTTGCCTTTTCCAACTGTATGCCATGTTGGAATATTCCTCCAGAGCAAAGTAAAGACAGTATAACTACTCTCTGAACTTTCTTTCCTTGAGCGATCGCTTGTATAGACGCGACCTTGCTGTTGTTGCAGTATCCTATTGCTTATGCCAAACAGTGAGCTACAGTCAAAAGTCATCAAGGGCTCAACTTAAAATGCCAGTCCACGGTTTGATCAAAGAGATAATGATATGATCTCTATTTGAGAATGTCATCAAGGGCTCAACTTAAATGGTCAGTCCACGTCTTGACCAAAGAGATAATGATTAATCTCTATTTGAGAATGTCATCAAGGGCTCAACTTAAAATGCCAGTCCACGGTTTGATCAAAGAGATAATGATATGATCTCTATTTGAGAATG
>JAQQZZ010139133.1:0-13271 GCA_030265115.1 Mopalia vespertina | reverse complement strand
GTGATAGAAGTATAATTCTGAGCACACTCATAGACATCACCCAGACTGTCAATGAAGTGACATGGAGAAACATTAAACATGGATTGTCATCCTGGAGAACTTGGTGTTGTCTAGTCTGACTATCTGTGATACAGGGAACGGTTTAATATAAGTGTTCATGGAAATCAGTATTTGTGAGTAATTTTCAATTACTCAATTCTAATTTCTGGATCCACTTTTAATATACCGGTATGTTAAAATACAACTAAAATGTAGATTTCATGTTAACTGGCTACACTTAAAAATGCAATTAAACACCCAACAGTGCCAGGTATTGAATATTTCTAGTTGGAAATAGAACGTTTATATTTTCATCAAAAATTGAGTTTTATTGAATTTGAGGGCCTTCAAATTGACTTCTAAGAATCCTAGAATGCCTAGGATTTATCTGAAGAGCCATGGAATGTCCAAGATTTATCTGAGGAGCCATGGAAAGCCCAAGATTTATCTGAGGAGGCATGGAATGCCTAAGATTTATCTGAGGAGCCATGGAATGCCCAAGATTTATCTGAGGAGCCATGGAATGCCCAAGATTTATCTGAGGAGCCATGGAATGCCCAATATTTATCTGAGAAGCCATGGAATGCCCAAGATTTATCTGAGGAGCCATGGAATGCCCAAGATTTATCTGAGGAGCCATGGAATACCAAACAGCGCCCAGGATTTATCTGCAATGCCATGGAACAACATAGAGCACCAAAGATTTATCGGAGGAGCCATGGAATTCTCAAGTGCCCATGAATTATCTGAGGAGACATGAAACACCCAACAGCAACTAGGGTTTATCTGCTGAGCCATGAACACCAGACAGCACCAAAGATTTTTCTGAGAAGCAATAGAATGCCCAACAGCGCCCAGGATTTATCTGCGAGGTCATGGAACACCGGACTACAGCAACAATTTCTCTAAGGAGCCATGGAATGCAAAACAGCATCCAGAATTTCTCTGAGGATCCATGGAATGCAAAACAGTGCCCAGGATTTATCTGAGGAGCCATGGAACACCTGACATCACCTAGGACTTATCTGAGGAGCCATGAATGCTGACGTTATAGAACAGCTTTTATCATCGTTGGTTGTTCACCAATGACGTCATTTATTACAAATATATCACGCTAATTACATGACAGAAATGTGGAATGTTGATCTCAAATCTGACATGTTATCTTATTCCAAGTTGCTGAGGAAATAATAAAAACTATAGCATTGTGGGATTTTTGATATGATAAGACTGGTACTATCTGTTTTTCATTTTGCCTTAGCTAAATCTCATCTTCAATATGTTTTAGCAAGGTCCCTCTTACATGCTCTTAGGTACTCGGATTAACTAGGACTATTAACTATAGCAGTTGGGACAGACAAAAAGGCTTTACCACAGGGGGTCTTACATGTTATTTCTGAGGACTGTCCCTAAATTAGAATGTCCTAACTGCTAGAAGTTATAACTTATAAGGTATGTCTGTAAGCACTATAATATATTTTTTCATTTCTCAATTATTATCATTAAATGTAACTAATTTCTGTGTCAATACTAGAAAAATTGAATTAATAATAATATGATTTTTTTATCCTTACTTTACTTCACACTTCAACCACAGACACTTGTATCTAGCTAGTAAACATCCGTTCAAGGGAGCCTACCTGTGGCCCGCTTTGTCACTGATTACCTTATATAATATAGGAAAGATAGGAAAGGAGCTTTAGCAGTAATTCCCACAATTGAAATATAACAGCAAATAAACCAAAATAAAACTCACCTGGACGTTTTTGCGCCACTGGCCATTTTTTTAACTTAGAAATTAACCAGCTCGCTTGCGCAGTTGTTGAGACTTCCGTTCTATAAAACATGCCTTGACAGCACTGGACTCTCCTTATTTGGAAGACGTGACCTTTGACCCAAGGCAGTATTTATAGAATCTCCCACAGCCTGGCGATTGCCTTGGGTCAAAGGTCGCGTCTTCCAAATAAGGAGAGTCCAGTGCCGTCAAGTTTTATTTTGGTTGATTTGTTTTATATTTCGATTGTGGGAATTACTGCTAAAGCTCCTTTCCTATCTTTTCCGATTATATAAGGTAATCAGTGATGAAGCGGGCCACGGGTAGGCTCCCTTGAATGGATGTTTACTAGCTAAATACAAGTGTCTGTGCTTCAACCCATTAGAGTGACTGTCACAGGCCACCCATGAAATGATGCATCAGTATATACAAAATTATAACCATATTTTAAGTCCAATATATCTAGGTCCATGTATTCGTCAGTGCTGTTTGTACTGCATTGACAAATTTACTCCAAGAAACTAGGGACCAGTAAGGACATTGGATTCTGTGAGCTGTGATGGCAAATAGAGCTATTCTTTCTACAACCACCCACCCACCCAGAATCAATTGTACAAATTAACAAAACATAACCAAAGAAATAATTTACCACATCGTCAAGCTGTA
The DNA here is from genome assembly GCA_030265115.1 of Mopalia vespertina. Classification (NCBI taxonomy): domain Eukaryota; kingdom Metazoa; phylum Mollusca; class Polyplacophora; order Chitonida; family Mopaliidae; genus Mopalia; species Mopalia vespertina. Next base: position 10,792 of record JAQQZZ010139133.1, on the reverse strand, counting down.
AACATGGTGTGTCATTCTGTCGCCCAAATCGTAACACTAATACCAAGTCTTCTGTAGATTTTATTACATTATCTACTTCATGTTTGGATGAAAGTTGGGGAAGTAGGAAACTCATAGCTCATTGAAGATTTATTTTAGAACAGTCGAAATACCGGTACTTCCATTAACTCCGGTTCAGAATGGCCTGTAGATCAATTGAACCATTGTCAGCTGACAGAAATAATTATCTGAAAACTTTTGCAGACTAGATGGAGTGTTCTGTATCTTCAAGTCTATCACCCCTGGATCCAGATATCGGCAATGAAGTCTTACGCCGTTTATTGACAAACGGTTGGCCTATCATTATCATATCAGCAGTGATCATGTAGCCGCCTCATTTGTAGGAATCAACCAGTTGAATAAAATGAGGGCATGCTGGATTAAATGACTGTTTGTAAGTCAGTTACACAAAAAGCAAATTGGAATCTTCAATAACAGTTAATATAAAACAGTGTCTAACGCTAGTGGTGACAACTGTCAATGTTTATCTCTCACGTGTAAAACATCAACAACATTTCCTATGTCAATAATATCCGGCTTAACTTTTCGGTCTACACACAGAATGTCACGTAAGGTTCTGTTTGTGTTTTAGCCAGTTAAGCGGAAATTCTTCAAAATCAATAAATACTCAACGCCGCGACAACGCGTGAAATTCTTTATTCGTTTTGCAGAAAAGGTTGGTTTCACACAACATCTATTTTATCCAAGCTTTACAATGAATCTCAATATTTCATTATTATTCAAGGTATCTGACGTCATCAAAGACAGTGTACTCGGAGTTTGGCTATTTTGTTCTGGGGTAGTTTTTCAGGGAGTATATTAACATGGCCATGTGCTCTCTGTTGTCATTGATTGAACTGATGGTATCTAGCAAATACGCCGGTTGAACAGACAGGTAATCTAAGACATGAGGTGATCATTTAACAGAATCTCTTGACGGAAAGGCTGCGTGTATTGTATACAATGGCTGGTTCGGATTCATTTTTACAACTATCCAGGTTGTAGTCTGAGTGGCAAATAAAGAATAAGATTGCATTGACGATAGCCTACCTGTCAGTATAGCATGTGCTATATAATGACGATACCTGGATCTAAGCCTACCTAAGATCTTAGTAGCAATAACCTGATAACAGGCCATTTTTAAATAAAATGAAAACCATAGCAAAAGAAATATTTTTTTTTATCTGTATAATTCAAAAGTACAATATACATCTTCATGGGACAAGTCACTTTCATGGTATTCCCTCATAAACACAGGTAGACCTAGCCCTAAATGACGTCTTACATTCCCCATTTTCTTGTGGCCATTGTATATGTCAGGTAACATATACCCTACCTCCCCCCCTATCGTACAAAAAGCTCTGAAATAGGGAAAAATACCCTCACTTTTTCATGTTGGAAATATGAAATAAAAACTTTTCAAATGTGTTCATTCAATAGGAAAATAGTTGTACCACGTACATGTAGATTTGACAGGGTTGCATCAGGCCATGAAGCATATTAAAGAAAACTAAAAGAGTATATGTTACAAATTTCAACAAAAAAATTGATATCATGACTGAACTGTCAAAATAAACAGTCCGACTCGGCATAGCAAGCTGGGTGCATCGATAGATTATTCAGGTTTGACAGCCGCCTCTAGCTCACAATTGGGCGAATTAATCGGTGTGGTCTGCATTGACACAAATTAAAAATACATTTATCAGAAGGATATTAATTTGAATTTCAAACTGTGTTTATTTGGTCAGCGTTGTCTCAGAACGCTTACCTAAAATCTTCACTTTATGATCTTGTCATGGTCAGCAAGTTTTCCGCGGTTCAAAATAGCATATATGCAGCGCCGAGCGGGTGGTTGGAGCGAGCTTCCTGTTGCCCTCTGAGCTAAAGAGAAACAGGAAGCCAATATGTTTGTGTTGTCTGTATTGTCTTCCAGTGTCCTGTATCTGTCCTGTGATGTTTTAGTTTGTTCTCAGTTGTATCACTGGGTGGTTTCCTTCACCCATTTGTCCAATTGTGCTTGCACACTGCCATGTGAGTGAAATAACCATAAGTACGGCGTTAAACCCCAATCAAATAAACAAACAAACACTTAATCCCCCTGGCCCATAACAAATTGTATTTACATATAATATAAATAGAGAAATGGCGAGACAAGGAGGGTCCTGTACATGGGGTTGTTGAGGTTTTTTTCTTTTGACATAGTAATAATGGCACCCCCTAGCGAGGCCTGTTACTGCTAATCTAAGTGACCCTGACATGTTTTTGATAATACCTGAGAGAGGAGCCCATCAGACAAATACATGTGTATCTAGCTAGTAGACATCTGTTCTTGTAAGGCCTACATGTACAAGTAGACTGCAAACCCATTTCATCGGGTTTGGGCTCATGAACTCCCCACTCTCCTCCCCTGCATTTTTTCTTTACAGCAAAATAAATATTGCCCCTTCCCCAGATTTCCACAAAACTTACACATATTTGCAAATGTGGAAAACTGCATTCCAACCATTCATGCTGATCGTCACTTTCATCAAACTTATAGCACCTCCTCTACCTTGGCCTATTTTTTGCTTTGATAGTTAATGAAGGGTGCCTAAACTTTTGACCTGGACCTGGTTCACTTGTCCCAAAGACCCCTTTTTTTTACTGTTTAAATCGACACTATGCTATAGCTACAGAGCTTAAATGCTCCAAGCCATATAAGCGATCTGCGTTTTCTATGAGTAGCTCAAAACTTGATTATAGTAGACGTACAGCTTAATATCCCCATCGCATCAATTCTGTATCTTTTAGAAATGAGGTTAACACCCATTTTGTGTGTAGCCAATGGACGTTACTGTCCCGTTTGCTGAAAGTTTTATAAACTGACCTCATTGAAAGGAGGATGTCTTTCATACTCCAGAAGAGTACAAACTTCTGTTTAAGTTTGCTTTATTTGTTGAGTCATGAAATGGATTGTTTAATTTTGCGTTACATCCATAATGAATTACTGATGTAAATATTTGATTGGTATGATAAGGTGCCAGGATGTAATTTGCTATGTTTTCTATTTCAGTCAACAGGCTGTGAGGTGATACAATGGCGTTGTTATGTCGAGGGTTGATTGCCAGGAAAGTGCTTCAACAGCTTCAGGTTTCTGTGAAATCACACCAAATACACTTAATAAGGAATCAATTTGAGATAATAATGGCTGAAAAGACATGTCAGAGAGCATCACATGTCATGTGTTTGTTTCGTCGTCATAGCAGCACACAGCCATGTCATTCTGAGACTGTTTCCATGGATATTATCGAGGATCAAAACTCTCTTAAGAGAAAGGCTGAAGAGGAGGCAATGAGCGTAGTTAACTCCCTTGACCCTGAACTTGCCAAAAAACTAAAGGTGATTAAACTGGAGTATGAAGTGATGCTCCATATGAGTGACATGGTAAGTACAACTAGAACACCTTCAGGAAGAAGGATCATTCAGCAGTCAAGTTTATTCAAACTGTGAAATTATTAAAGAAAATTGATCAAAATGTCTTTGAATAATCCATCCCTTGGATTCAAGCAATCTGGAGTCTGCAAATCTTACTCATATTAGATGAGTTTCCAGACAACTTGGTGTCAGATAACCTATCACATGCTGTCTAATCATATTATACACAATGTTATTTCTAGTTAGGGTATTTTTGTACATAAAGCTTGACAGAGAGATAACTTCACTTTCACATCGTAATATAGACCCTTGAATTGCCAAAAAAATATTTGCTATAAAAATATGAAATGTAATTAATTCCATGAACCAGAAATGTTCTTATTTTGCACAACATGTTATGGTTGGAAGGAGCAATGTACTTGTAACTACAGTAAGAAATAAATGAGTTTGTCATATTGAACTAGGTTTCTGTCTTGTGCTGAACTTACACATTGTCTATGTTTTTCTGTCCTATGGTTCTGTGTAGGTTGCTGAAAACATCACAAATACCATGTGGCTACAGCTGTTAGATTGTGAAAGTAAATCCGCTCGTAGACGCTTACACGTTTATTTCCGTAAAAATGAGAAATATGCACTAGCAAAGGAAAGGAAAAGAGCTACGAGACAAGAACAAATTAACCAAAAACAGATTGCCTATGACTCTGGACAAGTTGAAAAAGAAGAATTAAACACTTTTATGTTACGGATGCGAAAAAGAACTATGTTGAAGTTTTATAATTCAAGGCTTGCCAATGCTATGTTATATGGTTTTCCTCTTCTCATTGACTTAGGATTGGAGGAATTTATGAAGCCAAGGGAGATAATCAACTTGAGTGAACAGTTGATGCTCTGCCATGGCTTTAATAAAGTCCATAAGGATCCATTTCATTTGATATTTTGTAATGCTGGGAAAGATTCTTACACTGTGAAGAACATGCAGAAACAATCTGGAGCACTTCCCATCGAGGACTACATGTTTACCATTACTGACCAGAGTTATGTGAGCTTGTACCCTAAAGAACAACTAGTTTATTTGACCCCAAATGCTCCAGAGGTCATGACCAAATACAACAATGATAAAATTTACATTCTGGGAGGACTGGTCGACAAAACCAACCCAAAGCCTCTGACAATGGCTAAAGCTAAACGAGAGGGAATCCGAATGGAAAAACTGCCATTGGACTATTTTCACAAGTATGTAAAGGCTGTAATTTTTTTAGAATACTAGTAGTTAGTAGAACGGTTTGGTATAGTTAAGCAAATTGACAGATCACACATTTTAGTAAGTATACAAGCTATTGTCTAAGAATTAAAGAGAGCAATTCAAAGCTGTTTGAAGTTTAATATTTATTGACTTACAGTAACTTGACAATGTTGTATTAACTATTGCAGATTTCTTATTACTAAGTATTTAGTTTGATTTTACTGTAAACAGATAAACATTTGATCGACTCAGAAATACTCTCATGGGTGACGTAGTTTTGTATAAAAACAGTATGCAAAAGAAAAAAAACGAAAGGAAAGTTTTTTATTTTAAATTTAACTAAATTTGTATAATTTGGTTACAGGTGGGAAAAAGGCACAAAGTCCCTGACCTTGGATCAGATGATGAGGATTCTGTTAGATATACAGTTAACACAGGACTGGCCGACAGCCTTCAAACATCTACCATCCAGAAAGATTCTTAAATTTAGATAGTCCCATGTTTGGACAAAACTCGGAATGAACAATACTGTTAGAATTTCACATTTGGGACTTTATTTGGAAATGATATTTAGTGTGGCAATATAGCACAGGCTTATACCATGTAAGAAGGACTAATTGTTACATATATTATTGTTATCCCTCTGCCTGCCCTGGCTGGCTGGATGGATGTGACGGTTTTTCGGTACTCAGTATCTTGAAAACTCCCCCAGTTACAGTCATAAAACTTATACACCCTACAGATCAACTTCACCATTTGCTAGTCACAAGGGTTGAATCTATGTCCAGTTAAGACTGATCAGCTTGAAAGCCCAAAATGATAGAAAAGATGTTCTGCTGAAGTGGCTGAAGGCATGCTTACTATTCCAAGGCCTGAGGTAAATGTACCTGTCAAGGGGCTACATATATTTTTAAACTTATCATATCAAGCACTCTGAAAGATTTCAGAATTTCACTATTTGAAATGCTAGTATTCACTTGGTTCTCTGCAGATAACAATCAGTGACACTTGAAAGATTTCATCCTAGCAATAAGTGCAAGAATGTTTTGGTTTGATAGATTGATTAGTTGCTGTTTTATGTCGTGCTCAAGGGTATTGCACTTGTGACTTATATGACGAAGTTCATTCAATAATTGACAATAGCACAACCATAATATGTGTAATGTTATTCTTCCTCCAGTGCAGAGTAAAGACCGCATTACTTCTCTCAAAACAACCTGCCCTTAGCCAGAGGGCAACCAAGAACAAATCATATTACAGTATGCATATTTTATATGGGATCAACAGTGGTACACATTTTAAAATCTTTAAAACATTTTTAATATTACATCAACTCATGATGTGCCAACTTGGTTATTTGTTCAATATGGGGTTTTCGAGTTATGAAGTTACAACCGAGTGGCGTCCCTTTGGGAAATAACATTCTCGGTTTACGGCAAGGGAGGGCTAATCAACGATTTTTAACATGGGCGGTATAGGGAATATTGCAAATTAACTGGTAAACGTTAATATGAATTTTCTTTTCCCATAGCTTAAAATATTTTTCTGCAAAAGTTACAATTTTAAAGCTATATTTTTTTGAATACCAACAACTCACAATGTTAAAGTATAGGCAGACTGCCCTACCGTGCCATAAAGTGGCAATGTCATTTCGTAAAGGGATGTCACTCTGTTGTCGTAAAGTCATAACTCAAAACCTACGTATTATATGATGATGATGGATTGTCCACTTCTGACAATGCTATACTTAAATACAGTCAGTGGAAAATTGGAATGAACTCTTGTAAAAAACACCCCTGAGATTGCTATAGCCACACTGTGGTTCTCATACTTGAGGTCAATAGGTTGCAAGGGCTTAGGCAGACTCCCGTCCACCCGTCCAAATGGACGGTTCCGACACACTGAAGTGAACAATTGCCTCATTTGGAAACCCTGTTTTAAGAAACTGTAACATGCATGAGATAGCAAAACTGTCAAAATTGGACACCCAGTTATTTGAAAAGTGAACCAAAATGACCATTTTGGACACCATACTTGTGATTTCTTGCTATGCCCCTGATAGGGGGACTGGCACATGTGAATGGTATGCCGGAGGAGAATCAGTAAGCCGACACGCTAGCCACTGAACCATGGCCGCGGGCCTAGTTTTTCTCAAAGATGTAGTTATAATATGGCAAGGACTTATATTTATAAAATAAAATGAAGACGAAGGCTTTTTGTCTTTTTGTTTTTCTAAATATTTAACTTATAATATGAACATGAATATAATCTATGCTGCATGGTGTAGATAAAGTGAGAGAAAAATATGTCTCAGATTTTTTGGATGTATGATGCCATATCACAGCTCTTACAGCATTAACAAAGTTTCACAATCATAAAAATTGTAGTGAATAATGAGATTCTTCAGTTTTGAATACACATTAGAGGGACAGAACTATTGATCAACAGACTTTGTTCAGTAAAATAGAAAGCATACTAAATTAATGGTCTTAATACCTTACTGACAGAATTCATTGCAAAAAAGGTTACTTCCATTTATACATTGTAGGGAAATTGGATTACTCTTGCCGAATGTACAAAATAGAGATTTATAATATGTTATATCACAAAACTTCTGATTTTAACCAGAATACTAGATAGATCTCTCTTCTTTGTTGATTAACAGCTGTTAGTCAAGTGCAACATATGTCTTATATCTGTGTCATACAGGTATCCTCCCCTTGTTGGGCAAGAAAAAACGACAACTGTCCACTCAAAATCAGAGAAAATCATTGCTGGGAATGTCACATATTACTGGTGTCTTTAAACATGCTCCCTTATTAGTTAGTCAATCAAAGCTTAGATTGTAGAGTTCTTCTGACTCTAGCCATTCAATTGTCTGACATTAAAATATACTTTATATAAAGGCAAACTGAACAACATTTAAGAAAATCTTCTTGGTTAAACATCAATAAAATAGTATTGCTTGCATCAAATGTACAACAAGGCACAATATTGCTCTCCTCTTGAAAATATCTTGAAACAACCGAATGTCACACATATGAACAAATAATGAAAATTGGAGGGAAACGAAGGTTATCAATCAGCTGGAGCTTTACTTGTCCTCTTTACATTTACATCGCTTGTCTTTTGGAACATCTTTTAGACATTCTTCAATGTGCTTCCCACAGCCTGAAAATGATGAAGAAGAGTTAAATCAAAAAAGTGGCTTCTCAATCAAACACAATTCCAATTCTGGGAAAATTTTGTGATGATTCTTTCAAATTATATTTCTTAAAATCAATCGTACTGGCATAAGGATACTGATTAATTAAAACCAATGTATCAGGCCTGTGCTGTAATCTTTTCCGGCATAACCTTAAAATTGGTCTAACATTTGCATTTCTCCCTGGTTTGCTGATTTTTTAAATATGTGCCTTTGTGGAAAATAAAGCAAAATTACTTTAAAATACAATCTTCATTGCTAATCGCATGACAAAATTTGTCAAAATCACTGGCAAAATGCAAATTTAGATGAAGACTGCAAACAATTTGGGAAACCTATAAATCATTCCTCCTAAATTGAGATTGCATAACCATGTGGAAACCCCACTCTCCCCAACAAGTTTTTCAATTGATCTTAAGCTGGAGTTGTTATGGGAAACATCTCTATGTCTAGCATAAGAATAGAATAAATTAAACCACAAACGGGGTTTTCAAAAAAATACAAAATAAACTAATGTATACTTCAGGTAAAGTGAATGAGTGTTACAAATTATTTATTACAGAGTGAAGTTTGGCCCTAATCAGTAGATCCTTTCGAGTTTTGTTTTCTTGCTTGCTATCATTGGTCTTTGTATAAGAAGAGTAGTAGACATTTATATGTAAGGTACATGGTTGGGATATTCCTGAATAAGGAGACTTGCAGACCCTGTACTAGGAAATACAAAAGGAACTAGATGTTATAGCCGGCGGAACGGTTAGCGGTTTCCAAGTTCAAGATCTATAAGTAAAAAAAAATAATAGTCTTATTTCTTTGTTATAACAATGTACATTCAATTAACCGAATGAGAAAAAGGGAGAAACATAAATATTTGGTAGGGATCAAATAGGACCTTGGGTTTAGGAGACGAATATGTTACTATTTGCGCTATCAAGAACTGATGTGTTTACAGAATTGAAAAATGTTGTATTTTATGTTTTACATGCTGAAGAATACCTTTATGATCTGAATTTATTACTTTATCCAAAGGGCACAATTTTAATTGTCTTCATATTAATAAGTAACCCACAGCATTAATTTCAAATGCATTCGTATAAGTGGTTCTTTACTTTAAGATTTTTTTTTTATGCTCCTCTTCTTCAGCGGCCTATAACTTAAATGACTTTGATTGCAAATTAATTATGAAATCAAATTTATCTTCGAATGTAAAACCATACGCCTACCGGAAATGATGACATAACCATAGAATTTAGACAAAAGACAACCACGTTCTATCAATCATGAAGCACAGGCGCATTTAACGATATACATTAATTAACATTACTGGTCAGATCAAAAAAATGACAAACATGTGACATTCGACCAATCATATCTCGACTACCAATAGGTTAAATGGACTTTTAGTCTGGGAATTACACCATCTACAAGTTTGCGGGGCATGCGGCCGTGGTTTAGTGGTAGTGTGTGCCAGAAGTGATGCCAGGGTAAACCACACGAGTCTATCTGCAAATATTACCAGGTGATTGTGGTGTTTTCATATAGGAGCTGATTCTATACCTTGGTAAAATTATAACTGTTCAGGGCACTGGTGTCTGGGATAAAATTCTACAAGGAAGTCACCTAGTTTATCCTCTTGAAACCACAGCCTCAAAAGAAAACATTAACCTGCTGGAGATTAGCAAGTCTTACAATTTCTAGGAGACCTAATTATTTGAGACTTCTGTCTTCATGACTCCTTAGTAAATTTACTAATTTGCCCTCTTGCTTATAAATGGCACAGTGTTCTGAACATAGTCATATTGCCTTTACTGTGACTGCTTGATTTATAGTGTTCAATACAGTACCCAAGGGTATCACACTTATAACTCTGTACTATTTAACACTAACAGTAAAAAAAAAATAACACAAACCAAAAATAAATGTATTACAGTATTAAAATGATGCTAAATCAGTTAAGCAGTTAACAGTGGCTAACAAAGATAGATGTCTCAACTTCCCCATTTTTTTGTTGTTTATATGTTAGGTTCGGCAGCAAAACAATTGGTAACTAAGGACTCGCCTGGGAATTTCCTGGCTAGGTACTTGCATATTGGGTACTAGAACGAGGATGTGTTAAATAGAACACCCCAGACGAGTACATAGTCATACAAACTTTTGCTTTAGTTTGTTTTATTTGATTGTTGTTATTTGATGATTTTCAGGAACTCGATTTCCCATCTTCTCCATATTATCTACAGTTAACCTTAGCCTTAAATGACTTCTTTAGTCTTCTTACCTTCCCCATTTTCTTGTGGCCATGTTATATGTCCGGTATCAACGCCATAACGACAAGCCAGATTTTTGGGGAAGGAACCTAGGAACTGCGCTGCACTGCATTCGATTCAGTCTCAAAATAAATCCTTCTAGGCAGCTCCCAGCCTTAAAATCAATTCCATAGGTGCCTGGTGTCACAACTTAGGTCTCGGTAATGGTCATTTCTGATAATTTGTCATCGGTATTTCACACAAACAAGTCCTCAATATCCAGCTAAACCACTTTCCATTGCTTAATGCACATGCTCAAACACCAAACGTGGCGACAATTTTGAAATCAAAATTGGATTCATCGAACTCAAAGGGCAGTATAACAAGTGAAATACCGATCAGAAATGACTGTTACCGAGACCTTATGCTACCAGCCTACATCGTAGGCCTACATACAGGCCTGTGCTGTAATCTTTTCCGGCATAACCTCAAAATAGGTCCTCCAAAATTTTGTGAGGTAACCTAACATTTGCATTTTCTCCTGGTTTGCTGATTTTTTTAAATACATAAATGAGCCTTGGTGAAAAATAAAGCAAAATTGCTTTAAAACACAAACTTCATTGATTATCGGATGACAAATTTGTCAAAATC
>JAQQZZ010139122.1:0-13271 GCA_030265115.1 Mopalia vespertina | reverse complement strand
GTAATCAAAACAAGACGAGAGGATTCTTTACTAATTATGATGGCAGGCCCTAACAGTAATCAAAACAAGACGAGAGGATTCTTTACTAATTATGATGGCAGGCCCTAACAGTAATCAAAACAAGACGAGAGGGTTCTTTACTAATTATGATGGCAGGCCCTAACAGTAATCATTTGAAAAATGACTACCGGGCAAGAAAAGACTACTTCGTTATTTGAAAGAAAAATATAAAGAATCCCAGTATTCTTAAACGCTGATATGCGTTGACCCAATATTGGGCAAAAGACAAACAAAACTCTTGGATTTCGATGTGCAATTAGTTAATCGATAACAAGAAATCAATATCGAGCAAGCCTATAAGTTGTCAAACTTTGTCGTAAAAGATAATAATGTTTTACCTTCTTCCCTCGATAATATCTATCAGGGCTTTACACATGTCTTTGAGATTGGTATGTTTCTGTCCTAGTTTCTCGAACAGATCTTTGTGCGGTTTGAGCATTTCCCGATTATCTGACCCCAGTCTCCGGATAGCATTAAGAGAAGAGGTCAAGAAGGTATAATCTCCAGTACAGGTCGTCACAAAATGTATCAGTTTGTCAAACACTGGCTTTAATTGTTTCTGTTGGAAGGTAACGCAAAATAAACAAACTATTTATTATCTCCCTGTCTTTTTAAAACGTTCGTAAATATGACATGGTTAGTGATGCTAACAAATTTATTCTGCTGTGTTAAATCAGAATTACACGGTAGATCTTGCATTGGTTTTTCTGTGCAAAAATCCACTTCTGTACAGACATTTTCCAAATATTTTTTTTTTTTTAATTTTTGAACTTTTCCCAACTTTCCGATTTAGTTAATAATTTAGTTAATTGACCAATGATGTTGTAATATTTCTCAAGCCTACAATTGCTCAACATTTATTCCAATACTGTAGTAATACGTTGTTGGGGTTTTTTCAGACAGATACTGTAATAACTTTTGTTCAACAAGTCATAATTTAAAAATGCATTTTTCAGTGCAATAAACTGATACATATAGATACCGATAATGTGAAAATATGTTTTTATCAGATACTGTAATAACTTTTGTTCAACAATGTCATATTTAAAACAGGTGTTTCTCAAGCCTATAACTTCTAGATATTGAATTCAGTAACGTACGAATCTGTCTTTTTCTGACGAATATACCGTAATAACTTTTGTTCAACTATGTCTTACTGGAAAGAGGGAAGTCAAGGACGTGATGATTTTACATTTTAAATATATAGCTTTGACGAAACTGTGTACCACTTCGACAGGAAAGCTTTTACTTTAAAAACTCCATCTCCTAGTTGGCAATGATTTTTCTTTGAAAACTGTAACGCCTATATGATAATGTCATTTTTCTAAGACCGGTTAGGTTGTAGTGAATTTACTTTGAAAACTCAACGGCCTGGAGGGAAATGATTTGTCTTTAAAACCACACTGCCTAAATGGAAATTATTATTCTATGAAAACTGTACAATTTTGATGGTAATGATTGTTATATGAAAACAAAAATGGCCCACCTTATTTTTACTGACGATATTAATCAATATGTTAGGTACAATGCATGCTCCAAAAACTGATGACATATATGCATAGAGCTTGTCCATATACGGTTCTAATTTGCCTGGGGTTTTCTGAGCGATACTCTCTACCAACTGCACCACTGTGCCGCCTGTTACAGGATTGTCCAAATGTGTCTCAAATAACGTTACAATATTCTCTTTGGTGAACAGCTGTAAATTCAAAACATTCATTATAATGTACCCAGTTATACATCATATATTCACTCATTAATAGGAAATACGTTAGAGTATTGCTATATTTAAATCATATATCAATAAAATTTTATAAGAAATAGTTCTTGCTCCCATACCATTACTACAATATTTAACAGTATTGAGTGCAATACACAAGTCCCCTGACGTTCCAACCGTTGTGGAAAAGATATATCTTTTAGATTTTAAAGATGCCTGGAAACTTACAGTTCAATCTATAGTAATGCTATAAAAACTTAACTTAATTTGTAAATTTACACAAGAAATATAGCTGGAAACTTTCAGTTCAATCTATACTAGTACTATAAAAACATTACTTGATGTGTAAGTTTACACAAGAAAGATGTCTGGAAACTTTCATTTCCAGACATCTTTTTGTAAAAAGTGACTAATACAAATCTTATGTGAGTAATGTATAAATGACTCCTGGTCTACCTGGGGTTTGTATGTGGCTATTTCTTTCAGTAACATCAACACACGAGGTTTGTCATTAGCAGGTAGAGTGTCCAGTAACTCAAACACTCTCTGGAACTCCTCGTCTATAGGGGAGGGGTTCGATTTATACGCTCCTTGAATAACATCTGTAAATACATTGACTCTATAAGTACGGTATAAACTCCCTTTAAGGAGAAACAAGGTATAACTATGATTTTCCTTGTCACAAATTTACATTACTATTGTCATGATATAACAAATTTGTTCGTTTGTTTGATTGGGGTTTAACGTCGTACTCAACGATATTTCACTGATATGACGACGGATTGTCCACTTGACATTGTTCCTCGCTTAAATACGGTGGACAACCGGGAGGTAACTGCATTAAAAAAACACCCCCGCGAATGTCCGAGCCACACCGCGTTACTCAATCATATACTTGATGGTCGACAGGCGGACTCGAATCCGTGGACAGTACATCGGAGTAGGATTAGTAAGCAGACACGCTAACCACTAAGCCAAAGGTGCAATATAGCAAAAGCTTGTAAACAACAAACAGACTAATAAACCTACACTGCTTATAAACTGTAAGCCCCCAGTCCACCGACCATGCTTTGTTTTGTTGTCAGGCAGATATTTAACTTGCTAGGTTCAATTTTGTTTCAAGATTATTATACTTAGCACTGTAGGAAGATTTATTTCCCAAATATTTGACATTATATGCTTCTTTTAGTGTGACTTTGTAATGTTAAAGTTCATCACCGTAATGTAAGTCTAGAAAATCCAAAAATTTGTCAACATCAGCAACAACAAAATTTTTAATTCTCTTGAACAGGAAGTCTTATTATTGACTAGGCTTACAAGTATGACTTTATCTTACTGAGTAGAGAGCTGTTCTCGGTTTCAAACAAAGCCTTCAGTATGTCTTTGAGGTATGGTGCAAACAGCCCTGGGTTAGCTATGCTGACCAGTGTGAAGAGACTGCTCATTCCATTAGCAATATCTGATTCATCACACCTTAACATCCTGACTGTATCCCCTAGCAATGGTTGGAGGTCCGAGTGATCTTTCGCTGTGCGGTACTGTATAGATATAAACATTACACCAGTTACATAATTATTAGAGAAATGGCTTGGTGTGACGAGAATATTGGACATTTGGCAAAATTGTTTGACATTGAATAAAAAACATTTTGTCAAAGCATGACCTTTACGTTTTTGCAATGGACACAACCGTTTGTACTATAGCCAGAATAAACTAATCAAATTCAATTAGTCACACCTCAAATTAAATATTCTAACAGAGTTCCCTGTATTAGTGAATAAATTCTAACTTTTATATCTTGAAATTAATGCCTTTAACATTAGTATTTCTGTGATAACGCAAGGATATCTAATTTTTGCACAAACGAGTGGGTGTCAATGGAATGTTTGTGCTTGTATAATAAAGAGCTACACGACCGGTTAATATATAGTTATTACCATTGTGAAGAGCTACGCGACCGGTTAATATATAGTTATTGCCGTTGTAAAGTGCTACACGACCGGTTAATATATAGTTATTACCATTGTGAAGAGCTACACGACCGGTTAATATATAGTTATTACCAAAGTGAAGAGCTACACACCAGTTAATATATAAGTATTACCATGGTGAAGATCTACAAAGCCGGTTAATATATAGTTATTACCAAAGTGACGAGCTACACGATCGGTTAATATATAGTTATTACCAAAGTGAAGAGCTACACGACCGGTTAATATATAGTTATAACCATTGTAAAGTGCTACACGACCGGTTAATATATAGTTATTACCAAAGTGAAGAGCTACACGACCGGTTAATATATAGTTATTACCAAAGTGAAGAGCTACACGATCGGTTAATATATAGTAATTACCAAATGAAGAGCTACGCGACCGATTAATATATAGTTATTATCAAAGTGAAGAGCTACACGATCGGTTAATATATAGTTATTACCAAAGTGAAAAGTTACACGACCGGTTAATATATAGTTATTACCAAACGAAGAGCTACGCGACCGGTTAATATTTAGTTATTACCATGGTTAAGATATACACAGCCGGTTAATATATAGTTATTACCAAAGTGAAGAGCTACACGACCGGTTAATATATAGTTATTACCATGGTGAAGAGCTACACGGTCGGTTAATATATAGCTATTACCAAAGTGAAGAGCTACACGACCGATTAATATATAGTTATTACCAAAGGAAGAGCTACACGACCGGTTAATATATTGCTATTACCAAAGCTCCGAAACAGACCAATGGTCCAATGAGAACATAACCAAATATATTCTTAGATCCCGACTCATAATCCCAGTAGTCTCTGCTCATCGCAGTTTTAAAGATGGATACATAATAAGGTACGTATGGCTTAAATTGTGCAGGATCCCTGAAACATGAGATTATTAAACAGGTGAAAACTTTAAATATCATTCATAGTGTAAAAACAGATAGTGTTTTTCATACATGGTAGTTGAAGACATTATATTGATGGATATGGTGTCCATCTGGTGGTTTTTCCGAATCATCAGAGTTTTTAAGTGTTCAGTTTCTAGTCGTCGTGTAAGTGAAATGTCCTTTTATGTTGCACTAAACATCAAGACTACAAATCAGTGAATTTAAATTCACGCCAAAATTTGTATATATTCAAGTTATTTAAACTATATAGAGCTATAAATTCACGCCAAAATTTGTATATATTCAAGTTATTTAAACTCAGTTTTATGTATCAATTTAGCAGGATCTATATAGGCCTACATAGAGGATATCTTATGAGTGACCCGGAGATATCAAATTTATGAAATGAGGGATGTAAATTACTACACGAGTTTCATAAATTATGATTTCTCCGGGTCACTCAGAGATCCTCTACTGATCTCATAAATAAGTAAATTCCAGTGTACTACAGTCATGTGATATTTGTTTCACAGTTTGTATATACAAATAGATATAGACATGATAAGTATAGAGCATGACAGTTATAATAACGAACTTGTGCCCCTGGATAACATGTATGAGGAGGTCCATGGTAACGCCGACAAGAGCCCAGTGGGTCCAGGGGTAATCCTCCTTCTTAAACATCTTCTCATACGTCTGAATTGCTGGTAGAGCCAAACTCAGGTCATCCTAGACAAAGAGATATAATATACCAAGTGAGATAGCGATATCTTGTTTACAATTATATCGTACAAAGCTTTGGAAATCAAATAATAAAGTACATGCTCTGCAGCCACACATATAAGAGACTGGCAAAACAATACGCTATCCTTCTTAAAAAAATATTTTAAAATGAACCGTTTAGGAAGGCTGGAAAGCATTTCTATCTTTCACAGGGACGCAATACCAAGGCAAAACAGCTTGCCAAGAAACGTGGTTCAGAACAAAATTAAATAGTATGTTCATCCGACAAACTATAAGAACGACAAATCATTCCAAAAGCCAGCTGTCGGAAGGCAGTGTGCTGGGCAAGGTCATTCTAGCTGTAGAAGAGTGAAACATTCCACACGGTATGATTATATTAGTGCATTACTTACTCTCTCTGTACACAGTCGTCATATAAATGAATACCCTGAACTCACAACCAATCGCCCAATAGAATCAAAAGGCAACCCTCAAATATTGAAACGTTTTTTTTTAACTGTTTCGCTACTGTCAAGTGTCTTACATATACACATTTTATTAGAACCGACGCTGTCTGTCTTTGTTATGATTTAGACAGATTTACAACTAAATTACCTTTAATTCCACGAATTCGCAACACTCTTTGGCGATACAAAAAGTATCTTGTTCTCCTGCTTCTAAAAACTGTTGTACCATCGACAAAATGTCAGCCTGAACTTCCCCTAGCAGTTTGGAATTTCTGAGATTGAAACAAAGGATGACATGAATCTGTCCATTCATGCAGAGATACAATAAAAATTGCAATGTTATTGATTTCGTTTGGTTAAACCACCATTGTCTTAACGATTAGTTATCATTAACAGCATTATTCCCACTGATGAGTTTCACAAAGTAGAGTAAACTTACAACAGCAATAAAAGATACACATAGCGATCAATATTTAGGTTTATTTTAAAACCATTATCAAGAATGAAAAACTTCTATCTTTGGATTACCTAAATGTTAATTCTCTGTATGTTGATTTAAACCCGTTTCTTTGACCCCTGTATATAGAGGATGTAACTGAATGCCTTAATCAGAAGACAAACATAGCCTAGTATATATATACCTTCTGTATAGATATTTTTCAGTCTTTATAATGCTTTAAAAATAAACCGAAATATTGAATCACCATGTATCCATATGTATCTTGTATTGGGGTAATTACTAACTTGAGCTGTTTTAAGAGTTCTTCCGTACAATCAGCCAGTTTTCTCCCGACATTCTCGTGGTTAAGGTCATCCATTCGACCTTTACCTTCTTCTTTAGGGTAAAACTTCACCCCTGCAATTGTTGTCAACATCAAGTGGGCCCCTTCAATATATTCCTAAAACAAAAATATATTTCTTACTGCAATGCCAGTCAGGCTAAGGTCAGAATATTTCAAGCCGAGTCATGCATGGTCATTTTGCTTAGTACTAGAGAAGTAAACTGCCTGAAAAAAAGGCAGATACATTCTTAACATTTTTTTTTTCTTTTTAAAATAGTCCGGAGGTAGGGGTACGGCCATATGGCTAATGGTTAGAACCGTGGGCAATTATATAACATTCCTTACCTTCCAACGGAAGATCTTTTTATTGTTCCTCATGAATCTCTCACAAGCTTCAATATATCGGTTATCTGGTTGACTGACTAAAGCTGTCATTAACTTTATCCAGATCTTTGTGTGGGCGGGACTTGTCGACCTGTTTCAAAATAGACTGGCTGTTATTTTGATAAATGTAAACAAGCGTCAATTTGTGTGGAGTCAAGAGCTATATATTTGCTTAATTTGTTTTATTGCACCTAGTGCGTGATTATTGTCATTGATGTCGAAGGCGATTTCTTTCATCAATTGAGCATACACTTCGACATATTTGTTAAACTGCATTAATTCCGCCATGAAACTTCAATCAAGCAAAATAAACGGACAGTGAAGACTCAACTGCCATCTGAAGGAGGTAAATCTTCTCTCGCGGCGGATTGGGAGGGGGCTTCCTGTTAACTGTCGCCCTGGTGCTCTCCGAGCTTAGGGGCGTTTAAAAGCCGATCTGTTTGTGATGTCCTTGTATTACGTCCAGTGGCTGTACTGTATTATTTTGTTATATGTTATCTTTGTTTGTTGCCAGTAGCGTCGAGGGTGGTTACCTTCACCCATCGGGCTGGCACACCGTCATGAGAGTGAAATAATCTTAAGTACGGCGTTAAACCCCAAACAAACAAACAAACCAACCAATCTTCTCAAAACATCGTTACAGTAACACACGTTTGGGAACAGAATTTAGCGAAATGGGGTTCTGTTACACTCACTTGCCAGCGGATTCAGCCAGGAAATACTCTAATATGTCTTTAACATGTCTACCAAGACATCGTGAATGAGGGATATCCAGAATGAGGTTTGTTATCACTGGCGCATATCTCTCAAACAACTCGGGTTTGTTCTGAAAATTTCAACGGTACATGTACTTAATAATGTATGTTAGACCTATGTAAATCCATCTTCGCTAACCAAGACTTTTATTCCGAGCTACTATTCATAAAATGCAGAGTTGCTCGGAATAGCGTTAGCGAATATAATGTTAAAGTAGAAACAAGGGTTCTGCAGTAATTTTATAAATTTTGGCGTGACAAGAAATTTAATGATTTTGAAAGTAACAGGGTGAATCCTCCTTGGTGCCAATTCACAGATACAGTGCTTTTTTTAAACAAAGTAGTCACACATCCCTTTGTTTTATACTGCATTCTGGGCATGTGAAAGACATAAGCGGTTGTGTGAAATTCTAAACCTTTAGATTGGTAACATTCGGTCAAGCTAATTAAAATGCTACTTCTAAATACATGTGTATCGTTAAAACGATTATATTTCTCCTGATTAAATTAAAATATAACTGACCGTTACGATGTCTTTCTGATCCCGCAGGTGGCCAAAAAATATATAATGAGGATCCATCAGTTTTTCTTGAACGTCACTGTGTGGGACTTTAGCAAAGACCGGCAGGCATTGTACCACGTCATCCAAATATATAGGGAAATAGGTCTTGTTTCCTCTGAAATAGTAAATATACTAAAGTTACAAGGCAATTCATTTGATAAAGGTAATATATTCCCATGTATATACCACCATGTATAAATGATGATTGATACTAATGTTTGTTTTTATGGGAGAATCTTAAGAGGTAATGAATACGCCAGGAGCTTCCTGCTGCTTTGGTGCTTCAAGAGCTTAGGGTCAACACGAAGTCGACAAGGTGTGTGCGTCTTGTGACTGCCCTTTCTTGTCCTTGTTTGTGACCAACGACCGTCTACCGCAATCAAACAAACAATCAAAAGTTAACAAATGAATATGAACATATATACCTGATAATTTCAAATATATTTCTCAGACAATTCTTAAAAATATCCGCTTGTTTTTGATAGGCTGGGAACTTCCCGGATCTGACCACATCACTTATGGATTTGATCTGCTCTCGGAATAACAATGATGTTGGATCCGGAAGTTGAGCTTCTAAATCCTTTGAAGAAAAGTGTTTTAAGAATTAATTGCTTTAAAAATTCAAAACAGTAAAGACAGACATGAAAATTTGACTAGTTGAAAATGTAAGTAAATTCGAGTAACAAAATATAACGGAGGAACGTATATACCTTCTACAGCATTTCATGAGAAGTGTTTCTGGATCATTATTTCCGCTTGTATTTGATCACGGAAAATGACTATTTGCAAATTAAATGAATTAAACTTCGAAGTTACCTTCCATTTGTCTCGTGCAAGCAAATGTTCTATTGCTGAACACAGGCTGGTGTAATACATTGCAGCCATGTGCTCATCACTCTTTGGCGTACGACTCTGGTAATACATCAACAACTCCACAAACCACCCACGGTATTCTGCAACTTTGTCTTTCCTGCAAAGCAAAGTAAAATGGTGATTTAGGTAAAGCTGATTCCTGAAATTTTGGTCTGATGGAATGACAGGCGAAAATGAGATTAAGTTGCTGAAATGGCAACAATTGTAAAACATGTACAATTGAGAGCTGTGGATGAGTAAGCCGATTAATTATTTTTTGACAAACGTTTGAATTAAAATACCTGAAAGTGTTCTAAAAAGACAATCAATTGATCCCGTTGACGAAAATAGCAATTGAATAAATATAATGAACTAAAAATATATAACTAAGAACAATTAACTTGCCTGTATGCTATATTAAACCGTTTGTATGTAAGATAGACCTACAACAGTTCGATTGTTTAAAATTTTAGGAAAGGTGTATCTTATCTGGATATGCTATACAGAACTTGGTCTTTCCTAGATTTGCAACAAGCGAAGTGAAAGAAGAAGATTGAATGCCTACTCGTGGTAACTTACGTAAAACTCTGTATGATTTGTGACCTCAGAACAGCCGAGAGTTTACTGCTGTAGTCTTTTGGTAACGTCTCGTTGTTCACAAACTCCTTCTTCAACCCGTTAAGAAAATCACGCAGTTGTTGACCGGACATTTCCTAATATTACAGTATAGCTGATTTACTAAATTTACATGCATTTTATATAATTCCGATGAAAGCGTAAGTCGACAAAAGAATACATTGGTTTTTTAAATTTCGTCCCCTACTTTAAACTTGAATGCCTTTGTCGAAAATCCCGAAATTTTGATTATCTTATTTTCTTTAAAAAATTCATAAAACAGGAAAAAGGTTTATTGATAACAGCAAAAAAGTTTAGGTCAAACCGTGTTTGTTAAATATTTGCTTTGATAGTTTGGTTTAAGTTTTACGATGATCTACATAAATAACAACTATATGTAAAAATGTGACAATACATATATATTTGTTATTTAACGTAACGGCAGCCCTGTTGGATCACAAAACATAAATGGAGACAAAGCGGAGTAAAATTAGCAAGGAAGACCCCACTCTACGTTATGCGAGACCGCTTTTTGCGTTTTTAATCCTTTTTACTTTACGTTTTGCATTACACTTTACGTTTTGTGATATTTAAGTATACTCTACGTCGTTGCAGCGCATTTTATGTTTTGTGGTTCAGCTGGCTGGTACACAGCCCTCTTATGGCGTGTTACCTCAAAGCATTTCTTCATCCCGCCTCTCGATACAACTTTTGACATCATTTCAATCTGAGCCAGGTTAGGACCAGAGGCGATACAACCCAAAACAAAGGCCGTGTATTCTTCAAAATATACTTCATTTTTCCTCAAAACGACAGAAGTTAGAAAGACAGTAATTAACAAATATACACCTGTTGTTTGCTTTACAACATTTATAGTTACATTTTATCATGAGAACTGCGACTCGTTTCATGTTGTATAGAGAATTTAATATGATAATTCATTCGTTTCGAAAATGTTGTTATTTTAATCAAGTAAAACAATAATTAATTTACCCTGTTTCTCTAAGAAGAAAATCTAAAGCAGCGTTAGATAAGAGGGCTGGTCCGGTGTCGTAGACCGGGAAGTCCTTTGTACACACAGCATTTTGAAGCTGTCTGAAGGCGGCTTTCAAGTCTCCCTCATCCCATTCCGCCTGTCGGGGAAAGTCTCTAGATTGGTCTTGTAGCTTCACCTCCTGATCAGCCGTGGCATTGTGGTAGTCCCATTTAGATATAAACTCCAGAGCAGTGGGGTATGGCGTGTCAACCATTGTAACAATTCAGTCTTTTGTCTTTGCTGAGTTAATATTTTGTTTTCCAACCAATTAGTTGGCGTTCAATCTTTCCTTCGGTAAATTAAATTTGCGTCTTCCGGTCTAAGCTTTCTAAAAGTCTTCCAACCTTAAAATACAGGTTAAGTCTTTCGAAATCAAAATTCAAGCTCATGAAGTTTTCCACCATTTATATCTCAACTCATTCTGGAAACACAATAACAAAAATAGAAGAAAACAAATAGTCTGCTGCAAACAATTCAGTTTAAAGTGGTGTTATAATAATTCTATAGCAATACCGTTTCTAAATAGGGACACAGAAATTAATTTTCCAATAAGGTAGGTTCTTAGTTGTGTATCACTAATAGTCTATCATTACCACTTATCCTTTATCTATAGATACAGACTTTGACATAACATAATTGTGTAATTTCAAGCTTTTGCACTTACTGTTTTTTTGTGTGTCCAGGTAAGTACTGTACAATAATGTTTTTGTGTCAAACGCGACATTTAATCACACAGAAGCCTCGTGGGAATGTGGAAATACTATTCAAATAACAGTCAACAAGTCACTTCCATTTTCGACAACTAAAATATTTTTTTTATTGAGTTGAAATAATTTCCACGAAGGAAAAATATGTTAATTCCAGTAGAATTTATATCAATTAAGTCAATGAAATTCGGGCCGTGGTTAAGCGGTAAACTTGTCTGACTACGGACACTCTTCGAATCTACCAGTAGACATATGAGGGAGTCTCATTATGTGTCTCCGATGATCGTTCAGGTGGAAGTTAGGCAGAACGAGAAGGTAACCTTTGAGTACGACATTATACCACAATCAAACAAACAAAGCAACAAATCAAAAAGATTTTTTTTTTTTAAATGGATGAACAAAAATATTCTTGTCCCTTACTGTCCACCGTAGTAAACAGATAATGTAGAGCTGGCTGGTAGAATCAGTGCTTCACATTGTAGTCAACTTATGTCATTATGCTGTCCCGCCCATCTACTCTTAGTTTGCCGGCCTTAATCATTATTAATCGAAATTAGCTCATCCGTTCCGCTACGAAGAAAGGAATGTCACCTAAATGAAGTGCCATGCACATAGTCTTTCGCATAATTAACCTGTGTGCAAGTGAAACAAAAGGGGGTTTCCCTGTATGTGAAGGGTTCTTATGAGAACATGGAATGACCATAATCCACTGAGGTAATCCTGATTTAATAGATAATGTTTCTGCTTAGGCTATATACCGGTAACAATTAAAACAGACAGTGTTTTTTATTCTAACATAAGGCTCGATATATACTATATATATCGAGCCGTATGTATATATCATAAGGCTCATAAGGCTCCATATATATACTATAAAACTGAGTTTCAATCTTATTTCCAAAAGTTGTTACAAGATAGTTATTCTAATGCTTCAAACAAAGATTATAATCCTGAGCTGTTACAGTCGCATAATTATAATATCATACAAGATAAACTGTTTACAGAAGCTGAAGTGCGACATGCTATCGAAAAACTTAAGACAAACAAAGCAGGTGGGATAGACGGATTGTGCAGTGAAATATTTATTGAGGGAAAAGATCTGTTAGCACAACATTTAACAAACCTATTTAAATATTTATACAGTAATTCTTTATATCCAAAAGAATGGAAAAAGGGTATAATTGTTCCAGTACATCAAAAAGGGGATGTAAACTGGGTCGGCAACTATAGGGGAATTACCTTGATGAGTACCGTTGCCAAAATTTATTCAATTTTGCTTAATAAACGTTTGCCTAATTGGGCGGAATCGTGTAATATTCTCAGTGGTTTTTAGTATGGTTTCCGACCTAGTAGAAGCATTGTTGATTGTAATTTTGTATTGTGCCAATTAATTTGTAATGTTATAGCCAAGAAAGGTAGATTATACTGCGCATTCGTTGATCTACAAAAAGCTTTTGATACCTTTAGTCGAACAGCGCTGTGGGAATAACTGTGGAGGTCAGGTTGTGACAACAGTCTTGTCGGAGCTATCAAAGTTATACATGTATATAGAAATGTAAAAGCGTGTGTAAGAAGTCCTGGCAATCTGTCTAGTTTCTTTTATCAGACAGTGGGAAGTAGTATAGAATGCGTATCTCAGTTATCATTTATTAGTACATAATAAGGAAGGTTTCAACGTTATCATGTAGTAATTGGGTTTGTGCGTTATTATGTATAAAATA
>JAQQZZ010139111.1:0-13271 GCA_030265115.1 Mopalia vespertina | reverse complement strand
TACCTCTACAGCTGTGGACAGTGTTGTGAATGAATTGGAATGTAAATCAGACCACATGAGAGTTTTCACCAAAGACAATGCCCCTAAACGTCACCATGTACTTAATTCCAACAGAATTGGTGACATTCTTCTCAAGGTCGATGATAGGTGGCTACTTAAAGAGTAAGTTATGTTACCTTAACTTCTCAAGGTCGATGATAGGTGGCTACTTAAAGAGTAAGTTATGTTACCTTAACTTCTTTAGGTCGATGATAGGTGGCTACTTAAAGAGTAAGTTATGTTACCTTAACTTCTCAAAGTCGATGATAAGGGGCTACTTAGAGAGAAAGTCAGGTTACTTTACCCTCTCAAGGTCGATGCTAGGTGGCTACCTAGAGAGTAAGACGGGTTATCTTACCTTCTCAAGGTCTACGATAGGCGGTTACTTAGAGAGTAAATCAGGTTACCATACATTCTCAAGGTCTATCATAGGCAGCTACTTAAAGAGTAGGTCGGATTATTTTACCTTTTCAAGGTCGATGATAGGTGGCTACCTAGAGAGTAAGTCGGATTATCTTACCTTCTCAAGGTCGACGGTAGGTGGCCAGTAAAAGAGTAAGTCGGTTACTTTACCTTCTCAAGGTCGGAAATAGGTGGCTACATAAAGGGTAACTGTGAATCGTGGAAACAGCATTATTTTCAAATTCATCTGATGTGCCGTCCTTTTATAAATTACTGTTAAAAAACGTGCAATTTTGTAATGCTCATATAAATACTTCTTCTGTTCTCCAGTGGGAAAGGCTCAGTTTGTTTCCTTAAAGGAAACCATGGCTACGACAATATATACAGAAGTATGGAGGTGAGGCGTACGTTCTGCAGTGTTTGAAGAATTATGACCATTTGCTTTATATCTTATTAACGTAATTTAAAACTTTAACATTCAATGATAGATTACATTTACAGTTGATAAAATACTATTTTAAGCTCTAAACCAGTTCCGATCAATTTAAAAATGGTTTATGTATATTTTATTCTGTTCTGTTTGAATTGTTTAGAATCAAAATTAAGTATAGGCCTATGTTGTTGTTTTTTTTGTTTTATTTTTTATTTTTCATTATTTAACTGTTTTTGATACAGGCATTGTTTGTGGCTTATGGACCTGCCTTTAAACAAAACTACAACGCGGAACCCTTTGAGAACATAGAAATATACAATATGATGTGTAGTAAGTATTAAGACAAAAAAAAATGAATATTTCTGACTGCCTTCCAGTCAACTAACTTCTATAGTCCCTCTGCTACAGTGTTTCACATGGAATAATGAATGGCAACATTAATTGTGTATAAATTCGGGTCATTCTTACACAATACAACAGGGAATAACAAAGCTAAATTTGCTTACATGATACATCTCTATGTTGGCACAAAGGCCCGAGTTCCATCCCACATGTAGGTATACAAATTATTATTTCTCTACACTTAAAAATATTAACAAAGAAAACATTACTTGATACTCTGGACATTTAATATATTAAAATTAAGCACGCCTATTATCTCGGTATGACGTAGAAGACTTATCTTGTTTTTTCTAGACCGTTGCTTTCTGTTGATTATCAGATATTCTGGGAATTGAGGCCGCTCCTAACAACGGTACAGAAGGCACCCTCCATCATTTATTACAGAACCCGCCCGCCCTTCCAACACATTCAATACAGAGGGGAGTGAACTGTGATCCCATTAACAGAACTCGAGAACCCGGCTGTGGTTGTGAAAACTTGGTGAGAAATATGTTGTATTATAATGACTTTAATTATATTAGACTGATATTGTTTTGCAATAAGTTTTGTATTTATTTCCCTTGTTGATCTCTTATAAAGGATGAAGGAGAGCCAACTGGTCTAAATGCCATTGATTACTTTCCTGTAACTATATGAAGTACGACCACAGATCAACTTAGTGTAAAGTTAAATAAATGCAACTCCGAATATTGAAGTCATTTTTAGTATTCTATATTTCGGCTTCTCTGTGTAGCCATCATCAGGAATATGTCCTGATGTTAGTTTACCCCATATGTCCTGTAACTATATATTGTGCAGAAATTTGAAGAAATGTATTTTTTATAACTCTTCGTCGCGTTCTAGCCGGAGATAATGTCTGGTCAACTTGTATTCCATCTTTATGTTTCAGACATCAGTAGCTCTTGGGCGAGATGTGGCATCGATTGACCCGCCTGCTAAACAGCATCCCGTGTTGTCTTCCATGATCAGAAACACCTGTATCTTATCTAACCCTGACTTTGATGTCCTGTACAGTGCCAGCCACAATCTACCTCTGTGGGTCTCATATACATTGACGAGTCCTCTGCAACCAGTTAACGTGTCTGAGTACATTTTAGAAGCACAGGGCTGTGTGCTGGATGACCCAAGAATTAATGTGTCAATTAGCCAAGTGTTTTGTCAACTACAGTCTACAAGCTTTAAACCCGGGTACCTGTTTGAGCCTTGTGAGTGTCATATAAAACTTTTTTAGTGCAAAGAACTATTTAACAGGTATAGAACGTAAGTGGTGATGTACTGATTAAGCTGACTGTAACAAACTCCCAACAGTTATAATCATTCATAAGCTATGTATTTGCATCGACCAGCAGTTGGTCTGACCGCCTTAAAACTGGAAATATCCCTAATGCAATTAACTGTACAGACTGATCGAAGCGATTTGTTTTCATGTTTCTGTCACAATTTAAAGTCTTGATAAACAAATACTCTTTCATATTGTATGGCTTGTATATTTTACCAAAATAAGCTCAAACAGTGGTTGGATGATTATTCTACTTTTTCTACCTTCAGATTTTACCTCCTCCATAGCTGACAGAGATAATCCATACCAGACGACGAACATTGTACCTATGTATGACGGGTTCCGGAAAGGTAAAGTATTGCTGTTCATATTATCAGCGGTAATAATTTGTATTCAAGAGTTTGTTGAAAATTCGTCGTAGAATATTAACAATTCAGTCCTCTATAGCGTAGATTTAATTTTAATCACGAAATTCAGAAGACCAACAAGACATACCATCACTTGTAATATATGCACCATAGTGAGAAGTTTGCTATCACAGACAACAGAGTCTGTGATGGACGAGAGAAACCCCTACCACTGTACATCACCCGCATAAGGACATAAGGGAGGGTTGCCGAAACAGTGGAGTTACTCGTGAAAATAACATCATTTTCTTTATACATACACCCGTCTTTACTTTACCTTGTTTTGTCAGGAATATGGAACAGTGTACAGCAGTTGGTGATAGATTACTCAGCTCTGTATGGCACAGTCGCTGTTGTGTCTGGACCAATCTGGGATTGGGAGGCAGACGGACTAGCAGACAACCTCAACAACAACACACAGTTAGTATACACAAGAATAAACAGATCCAAGAAAGGAACAGTTGTCAGAGAAAAATTAATCATTTTCTTGTTTTAATTTTTCTCAAGATATCTCCCTTGATGTAATATATGAAATATGAACGAATTAACGTATACCTCAATATACATCTGTTCTACGTTGAAGATGTTATGGTTAAGATTTGCCACCTAGAAACGTTGGACTGGTTCATGGTACAAGATAAATGCGTTCTTCGACAATGTAGAAAATACATTCTGGATAAAATATAGATTTAATGAATAAGGTGGATAGATATTTCCACCAACATGAATAGCCTTTTGCACTCTGTAATGGTTGTAAATGCGCAGCCTTTGACACGCTTCTGTTGATTAAATTATCTGGAAGACCACAGACTATTCGGTTCTTGACGATCATCAAATAGTACATAGAAGTTGGTCCTAGGTGATCAGATTATTTGATCCCAGGTGATCACAGACTAGTCAATCCCAGGTGATTACGGGTTACTCGATCCCAGGTGATCACAGACTAGTCGATCCCAGGTGACCACAGACTAGTCGATCCCAGGAGATCACAGGCAACTCGATCCCAGGTATGAGAAATGATTAAATAGAGGTTGATCAAGTGGTGTTCTGCTGGTTCCACCAGTTCCCCAGTATACCACCAGTTAACCACGTGGTTGTGTGCCCGCTGCGCAGACTGTATGATTCCTAACGGACATAAACTGTTTGATTTCTTACGAACACAAACTGTTCAAATCCTTGCAAACACAGCCTGCTTGATTCCTTATGAACACAGCCTGTATGATTCCTTTTGAGCAGAGCATGTTTTACTCCTTATGACTCGCTGATTCCTTACGTACACAGCCTGTTTGATTCCTTACGAACAGCAGCCTATACAATTCCTTTCGAACAGCAGCTTATATGATTCCTTGAGAACACAGCATGTTTAATTCCGTACGTACACAGCCTGTTTGATTCCTTACGAACAGCAGCATGTATGATTCCTTTCGAACAGCAGCCTATATGATTCCTTGAGAACACGGCATGTTTAATTTCTTAAGTACACAGTCCTTACTAGCTTACATAGACTGTTTGATTTCTTACAAACAGACTGTTTGATTCTTTACGAACAAAGTCTGTTTGATTCCTTATTAACACAAACTGTTTAATTCCTACTTACACAGACTGATTCATTCCACACAGACTGTTACATTCTTTACGAACTCAGACTGTTTGATTCCTTACTAACACAGACCGTTTGGTTTCTTTAGAACATGTACTGTTTGATATAGACTGTCGGATTCGTTACGAACAATCCCATTCTATTTGATTCCTTAACAACACAGTCTGTTTGGTTCCTTATGAACACAAACTGTTTGATACCAAGAAAAGATATTGCTAGGCTCCCAAGTCTCCGATGTACATAGACTATTTCGTTGCTGAAGAACACAGGCGCTTTGGGTCCCAACAAGCTTACACAGTCCCGAAGAAAACAGACTTCGTTTCTGACAGTTCATTTCAAGAGCATTATTTACTTATGTTTCAATTTTTTCTTTTAAAGCCTGATTTCCGTCATAAACTGTAGTGAATAGGTTTGGTCCATATACGTCAAGGAGATCGATTCAAAGTGTTCGCTCATTTGTCATTTAGACTGTAATAATTTGTAATCATAATTCCATAATAAATAACATACCGATAAATCGATTTGATTGTTTCCTGTAGATTTGTTGATGAGACGCAACTGGTTCCTTTACCCAGTCACTATTACATTGTAATCATGAGATGTTCTAATAGTTCTCAACTGACGTGTAATCAAGGTGGTTTAGATGTCGTCTCCTTTATACTACCCCATGTCAACAAAATACCAAACTGTCTGGTGAGTAGTCGTCTCCTTTATTCTGCATCACCTCAACACAATACCTATCTGACTGTTGAGTGGTCGTCTCCTTTGTTCTGCGTCATCTCAACACAAAACCTAACTGTCTGTTGAGTGGTTGCCTTCTTTATACTACCCCATGTCAACAAAATACCGAACTGTCTGGTGAGTAGTCGTATCCTATATCTACCTAACCCCAACACAATACTTAACCGCCTGGTGAGTAGTCGTCTCCTTAATTCTACCAAATGTCAATAACTAGCTAACTCTTTGGTGAACAGTTGTCATCTTTATAATTCCTCACCTCAACAATACTTTATATCAGTACACCACAATGTAGTAATAAACTACCTGATGGTCTGATGTTGGGTCGTCTCCTTCATTCTGCCGTATCTTAATACAATAGCTAACTGATTGGTGAGCGGTTGTTACCTTTATGTAATCCTCATCTCAACATAATACCTTACTTTCTGGTATATAACCATCACAATAAACTACCTGATGGTCTGATGTTGGGTCGTCTCGTTCATTCTGCCGTATCTTAATACAATAGCTAGCTGATTGGTGAGCGGTTGTTACCTTTATGTAATCCTAATCTCAACATAATACCTTACTTTCTGGTATATAACCATCACAATAAACTACCTGATGGTCTGATGATGGGTCGTTTCCTTCATTCTATCGTATCTGAATACAATAGCTGGCTCATTTTTGAGCGGTTGTTACTTTTATCCATCTCAATACAATACCTTACTTTCTGATATGTATCCATCAAAATAAAATACCTTATAGTCTGGTGATGGGTCGTCTCCTTTATTCTTCCTTATATCAACATAAAAACTACTCTGTGGTGAACGGTCGACTTCTCCAGTTTGGAATTAATATTTTGCTCCACTCATTCTGGATTACACATGCCAAAATCGATGTGACGTTTGCTATAATCTCATTTGTTTTAAAACATCATAGCGTGATGTGACGTTACATAGTCATGGATACTTGGCAAGAAGGTTTAATAAACCTTTTTACACTAAGCACGTTTAGTTGCGGCACTGAGCAGTTGTGGCACTGAGCGGTTGTGACACTGAGTGGTCGTGACACTGAGTGGTTGTGGCACGGAGTGGTTGCAGCACTGAGCAGTTGCGGCATTGAGCGGTTGCGGCACTGAACGGTTGTGGCACTGAGCGGTTGTGGCACTGAGTGGTTGCTGCACTGAGCGTTTGCGGAATTGAGCGGTTGTGGCACTGAGCGGTTGTGGCACTGAGTGGTTGTGGCACTGAGTGATTGTGGCACGGAGTGGTTGCGGCACTGAGCAGTTGCGGCATTGAGCGGTTGCGGCACTGAGCGGTTGTGGCACTAAGTGGTTGTGGCACTGAGTGGTTGTGGCACGGAGTGGTTGCTGCACTGAGCGGTTGCGGCATTGAGCGGTTGTGACACTGAGCGGTTGTGGCACTGAGTGGTTGTGGCACGGAGTGGTTGCGGCATTGAGTGGTTGCGGCATTGAGCGGTTGCGGCACTGAGTGGTTTCGACACAGAGTGGTTGCGACACGGAGCGGTTGCAGCACTGAGCGGTTGTGGCACTGAGTGGTTGTGGTAGGCGTGGCTGTGATACTGAGTGATTGCGACACGGAGCGGTTGCGGCACTGAGCGGTTGTGGCACTGAGTGGTTGTGGTTAGCGTGCTTGTGGCACTGAGTGGATGCGACACGGAGCGGCTGTCAGCCAGTTAATTATCAGCAGAGTGAAGATGTGACATACATGTAAGTGGAAACTGAATCCCTCAGTATTGTGTAGAAATGGTGCGACTTAACTTGATTGTGAAAGCTGATAATCAGCGACAATATTATATCTGTATTTTGTTTCAGTTACCGATGAGTTACCTTCAGGATAACGTAGCTAGAGTTCGTGATATCGAACTTCTTACAGGATTACAGTTCTTTTCTGAGATACCCTTTAACACAGCAGTTCAATTGAGAACATATCTCCCGGTCACAATATGGCCGACCACTATTGTGGATAAGAGGGTTTCTTGGCTGGATGAATCCTGTAGTGTGAAGACGAATCCACAATGTCCACCAGGGTATGTTACTTGAAACTTGCAACAGTAAAATTACTCAACGTTTCTTTTCAAGGTTAGAAGTCTGAACTTTCATTCCGCATAATTGGCGTTAGGCAATTGGACATCTAGAAAAGTCTCCTTTTATATAATGTGTACATGCAGAAATATATCTGGCTTCAGGAATTTAATTATGAACAAAATTGAAGATATTTTATTTATATCTAATTATTCGAGTACGCTATACGCTGGATATATACAGCTCGAGAAAGGCTGTGGAATGCTGTTTACCAAGAACTTTAACTTTGAACAATGAAAAAGTATAATTATGTAAAAAAAAATTAAAAAAAGATTGTCATTCTGAATGTTATTTACGTCACAAATTGTCATATACGTCAGATGCGTCAAAGACAACATGTTTACTGATATATTCAGTTCGAAACATTATTAAAGAAGAAAACGCCAGAAATATTATTTCTAAAGGACTATACGACTGAAAGTAATGAGTTTTAAGTACGATGTTTAACTCGCATAGTTGTTCAACTCGGAAGATGGGTCAAGACTTTTATAATGTTGAAAAATGTAAACTCACATTGTGTTTCCGTACAGTTTAGATCTTAAATAAGAAATATTCAGGCCTGTTGAGACATTTAGCAAGATAAATATATTGTCATTGATATTAGTTCGTATTTAAGGGGTTGTGAGAGGTTAGCATTACAATCGTGACGTACATAACAATCATGAAGAGATACTTTCATTAAAGTTTAATAAAAATGGACAATTATGCATTCGCATTGTGTCAATTTATGTAATTTGTGCGTCTGATATTGTATCTGAATAAAGCAAACTCAAAATATCTTTAAAAAATCGTTCTGAAAATGTTAAGTATAGGTCGGTCAAAAACTCAACCTTACCGTGAATTGACCCATAAAATAACGAATAGAAAAGTATTTTGTGTAAAATATCAAATAGAATGCATAGAATATTCCATGTCAAAACGTTCCGCAAAGAACGAATTACGCCAAAGCGATCGTCACTGACTCAGCTACACACGTTCTAGCTACACGTCAAAAAGTGTAACTGCCTTCTTTATCGTTTGCTGTTTTCCCATTAAAATATATTAATGCTCTGTCAAAATGTTACTTCAGTATTATATTTATAATATGTAAATGCATAATTAAATATTTGCGAGAATAGGCTTCAATTACACGGAGTTTTTTTATTCATGTACAATTCACGACGCTCAGGTGTTTTGTGTTTTTGCTTGGTTACTCAGAAAGAGGGGGGGGGGGGGTGTTTTTAATGCCAAAAAGGCTACAAATGTTACATTTTGGCAGAAAACAGAATTAATATGTATATGATGTGCTAGAATAGAAGCAAAGTTTTGTTTTTTACCGTAAATCACCGAGATATATTACGGAATATAGAGGAATTGTCATCATACTTTAGACATTAGATAATGCATTTTTATTTGCAGTTATCTAAGTGATTTATGGCAACAAAAAAATCAAACCTCTATTTCTTAATTTTCCGTTTTGTCAACATATCTGACATTTTGGAGCGTTATATGCTGCACAAACTGTCTAACCGTTTGTGTTGTTCATCGCCCGTATATATGTGTCATTGCGTCTATGTGTTCTGTTACGCGACCGATAGCTTACAGTTCTATGTTTTATGGTGTTCTTTCCCCCATCTGTCAGACTATTCCTTGCTGTTAAGTGATTTACGTTTTGACTTTCGTCTGAATGCCCCCAACCCCATTCTCCATTAGCAAAAGTATTCATCCGTCTGCATTCTGACTGTATGTAGTCCAAGACACTTGCTGGTAGCCGCCTGTCGTACCAGGGGTAATCTATACAAAGAAGGGTACATGGGAAGGCTTTTTTTTTTTTTAAATCGAGAAATAAATAACGTCTTCAACATCAGAACTCTATCAAATAATATTATCTTAAAAAATTGTTTTAAATATTATTTTATATTTTACTTATTTCATTTTGTCAAACTTTGTCCTCGCGTCTTTGCTATTGTTTACAGATCAATACCACTTCTCCTGATTTCTATGGATGGATTTAGAGCGGATTATCTCCAGAGAAATATAACTCCAGTCATCCAGAAACTTTCTCAGTGTGGAGTCCACACCTCATACATACGATCTATTTTCCCCACCATGACGTTTCCCAATCACTACACCATTGTGACGGTTGGTAGCTTACAGTCTTTTTAAGTTTTGAGCTCTGAGTATAATTGCTCAGATAATATCTTTGAGAAACAATAGCTTTGGACACGGATGTTCAAGTAATGTCTTAGAGAAACAACAGCTTTTGGCACGAATGTCCCAAAAATATCTTAGTGGGCAGGGATGAGCCAATAATATTTCAGAAAACAATAGCTTTTGGCACGGATGTTCAAATAATATTTCAGATAAACAATAGGTTTGGACACTGATGTTCAAATACTATTTCAGAGAAATTATAGCTTTAGGCACGTATGTGCAAATAATATCTCAGAGAAATTATAGCTTTAAGCACGGATGTTCAAATAATATCTCAGAGAAATAATAGCGTTAAGCACGGATGTTCAAATAATATTTCAGAGAAATTATAGCTTTAGGCACGTATGTGCAAATACTATCTCAGAGAAATTATAGCTTTAAGCACGGATGTTCAAATAATATCTCAGAGAAATAATAGCTTTGGGCACGGATGTTCAAATAATATCTCAG
The DNA here is from genome assembly GCA_030265115.1 of Mopalia vespertina. Classification (NCBI taxonomy): domain Eukaryota; kingdom Metazoa; phylum Mollusca; class Polyplacophora; order Chitonida; family Mopaliidae; genus Mopalia; species Mopalia vespertina. The sequence goes on along the minus strand of JAQQZZ010139111.1, from coordinate 3,242 downwards.
AGAAATTATAGCTTAAAGCACGGATGTTCAAATAATATCTCAGAGAAATAATGGCTTTGGGCACGGATGTTCAAATAATATCTCATAGAAATAATAGCTTTGGGCTCGGATGTTCAAATAATATCTCAGAGAAATAATAGCTTTGGGCACGGATGTTCAAATAATATCTCAGAGAAGTAATAGCTTTGGGCACGGATGTTCAAATAATATCTCAGAGAAATAATAAGCCTGAAATAATATCTCAGAGATCAATAACTTTCACCACAGAATCTCTTAGATATTTCACTGACGCAAGCCTGAGATGTTATTTCAGAGAAACAATAAATTTGAGCTTAATATTTGAAAGGTACAAAAACCTTGAGCTCAGAGTTTAATTTAATTCATCAACTTAACAGTTACTGAACAGAGTCTGAAATAATATCTCAGCGAAACTTTCAGCATCGTCGCAGATAATATGTCAAATAAGGAGTTGTTTCTAATTGACGGACTTAATAGGGTTATCGGAGCTTCCAAGCGTCTTTAGTTATTTACTACATTATAAGCGATTACTCGGAAGTTCTGGAATGTACTGCGCACATCATGTCGGATGTCAAACTATCGTCGCCATTATGACATGTATTTTTAAAATCAACTGATTATCATAGTCCGCGTTGTGTAGGGATATCACAGTTTTAATCAGCTTTGATTTCAGATCATAATGTACTCCTAATTTAAATTTGCGTATTCGAAAATCATATGAAACTTGTTAAGTTTAGTTTAGAGAGGGCAATAGTGTGAATACGCTGGTTAAAAGGCGAAACAAATGCACCATCTTGGTGCATATTCATACATCTTTTATGCCCTAGCGTAGGGATCATCTTTCATGGCATAGCGAAGAAATCATCTTTCGTGGCCTAGGAAAGAGATCATCTTCCATGGCCTAGCGTAGGGATCATCTTCCATGGCCTAGCATAGGGATCATCTTTCATGGCTTAGCGTAGAGATCATCTTTCATGGCCTAGCAAAGAAATCATCTTCCATGGCCTAGTGTAGGGATCATCTTTCATGGCCTAGCGTAGGGATCATCTTCCATGGCCTAGCGTAGAGATCATCTTTCATGGCTTAGCGTAGGGATCATCTTTCATGGCCTAGCATAGAGATCATCTTCCATGGCCTAGCGTAGGGATCATCTTTCATGACCTAGCGTAGGAATCATCTTTCATGACCTAGCGTAGGGATCATCTTTCATGGCTTAGCGTAGGGATCATCTTTCATGGCTTAGCGTAGAGATCATCTTCCATGGCCTAGCGTAGGGATCATTTTTCATGACCTAGCGTAGGGATCATCTATCATGGCTTAGCGTAGGGATCATCTTGCATGGCCTAGTGTAGGGATCATCTTTCATGGCGTAGCGTAGGGATCATCTATCATGGCCTAGCGTAGGGATCATTTTTCATGACGTAGCGTAGGGATCATCTTTCATGCCCTAGCGTAGGGATCATCTTTCATGCCCTAACGTAAGGATCATCTTCCATGGCGTAGCGTAGGGATCATCTTTCATGGCCTAGCGTAGGGATCATCTTTCATGGCCTAGCGTAGGGATCATTCCCTATAACAAGAATCACGAAATGTTTGGTCGATCGATAAGTAGTCGATCATTTGGTATTTACTTACATGACATTTATTTATATTTCAGGGTTTATATCCGGAGTCTCATGGAATTGTGGGTAATACGATGTACGATGAGAAGATTGGAGAGAAGTTTAGTCTGAGAAGTTCCACGAAGATGAAGCCAGCCTGGTGGAAGGGAGAACCCGTAAGTCTTATCTCTATCTGTAGTTGTTTACATAGGTCCATCAGTCATTAAAAAATAAATAAATTCTTACCTTACTACATTGTTCATCGACTTTTTCCCTCTCGGCTCTCATTGATTAGATGTATTCTCATTTAAAATCAGTGGGTTTCATTTTGGTAATTATAAAACGTAATGACGAACCCGGCGTGACGCCATTATTCTAGTTCTCAAACGGCAGTGGGTTGTTTATAGTCTATAGCAAGATAAATATATAGTTGTATTTTCGTTATTTTGGGATAACACTTTCTTAGTTTGAACCGATTCCAGTTCAGAACATTTTGCGGGTTGAATCCCGTCCGGGAATCGAACCCACGACCCTCAGAATGTTCTGAACTGGAATCGGTTCAAACTAAGAATGTGTTATCCCAAAATAATGAAAATACTGTTAATCTTCACTTTCTAAAAGACACAAAAATTATTCATATATATATAGTTATATATAACTCTATTAAATTTATTTTGAAAGCGTAAATTATAATAATACGTTTGTCAACAATGAATACGCACCACCCCGCAGTTTTCAGTATAAAAAAACGAATAGATTATTTATTTCTTTATTCAAGCTTTCGATTATCCCTTATCCCAATGTCAAGTTAATTTATAACAACAGTTAAATAAAACAAGAAATTCCCCAAAATCGTTCTTTTTGTTAAAGTATTTGTCTAACTAAAATGTTCCGATTCTGTGTTAAGACGCATATACAACCATATCGAATGCGACAGTGCTTCTCATACATCGCATTTATTATGTGAATAGGAAAATAGACCAAACAGATTATTGACCAGGCTCTGGTCAATTTACATTAAATTGCAGCAACCAACTCATAGGTCTAATTTAGTTAACGTATACGTGGCAAAGTCTGTGTATTCAAAATCTGTCGTAAAGGCACAATCGTAAAAACTTTGTTTATCCGTTTGCAAAAACCTGTTCACTTTAAACAGAGATATGATGTTGAATTTCTTATTTTTAAATAAAGACATCAATGAATTTATTCTTAACCAGAAAAAAGGCAGATCGAAACACACATTCACGAAGAAGCATATACATGTATAACTTATCTGCATCCAAGTACAGAACTGGGACTTAAGCCATTTGAGCTAAGGTTTAGTTGAATTGTTCAACTGGAATCAGAAGACTAATGAAGTTCACGTTTATGAGCAGCAGATTTTCTTACGTTTTGGTAAAATGGTGTTACTTGCGCAGAAAATAGGGTTATTTTTATTATGGGATTAACTTTAACTTTTATTGTTAACAATAGCTCAGATAGATGCAGAGTTCTGTATCTCTGATCGTCTATCATATCATGTAGCTGTAGAGATACAGAGTTGAACCGCTCATAAGCGTGTAATTTTAAGTTTTTACACTTATCGACTTTTATGTGTTTCATTAACTACTGTCCAGCTATATT
>JAQQZZ010139100.1:0-13272 GCA_030265115.1 Mopalia vespertina | reverse complement strand
GTTTCAACCTGCAAAATTTTCTGAACTGGAATCGGTTCAAACTAAGAAAGTGTTATCCCAAAATAACGAAAATACTGCAGATCCTGTTCCCCTTTAGCTCTTAGAGCACCAGGGCAACATGAAGCTCCCTCCAACCACCCGCGATAGATCATGGGAACACGCCCTGAGTTTCAATACACGAAAGTGCTCTTTTTCTTTTGTCTTTATAGTTAAGGGTATATTTTTGAAAAATATCAGATTTTGAAATTTAACGAACATCAGTCAGGGTAGAAATAACCTCAGAGTCAACTCAAAGATAGAATTTCTCAAATAAAGAATCCACTAAATAAAAACCATGTAACCAAAGAAACAATCATCAAAAGAATCCCTTCAACATACCAAACACAGACTTCAAACAAAGATTACCTATCAAACAAGGAATTCCTCAAACAAACTATGAAGCAAAGAATTCCTCAAACAAAAAATTCCTCAAACAAACTATTAAAGAAAGAATTCCCCAAACAAACTATCAAAGAATTCCTCCACCAAAGACATCAAAAAAGCACCCATTACAAGCAAAGTAAACAAAGAATCCTAAAGCGAATATGTCAAACAAAATATCCTTAAGCAAAAAAGAATCTGCCAAACAAAGAATCTGGCGAAGATAGAATCCATCAAACAAAGAATATGTCAAACAAAGGATCTGTCAAACAAAAAATTCGGCAAACAAAAAATTCGGCAAACAAAGAATCCGTCGAAACAAAGAATCCATCAAACAAAGAATTTTCCAAACAAAGAATCCATTAAACAAAAAATCTGTCAAACAAAGAATCCAGAAACAAAGAATCCGCCAAATGAAGGATCTGTCAAACAAAGAATCTGTCAAACCAAGAATCTGTCAAACAAAGAGTCCGTCAAACAAAGAATCTGTCCAATAGAGAATCCATCAAACAAAGAATCCGTCAAATGAAGGATCTGTCAAACAAAGAATTCGGCAAACAAAGAATCTGTCAAACAAAGAATCTGTCAAACAAAGAATCCGTCAAACAAAGAATCTGTCCAATAAAAAATCTGGCAAACAGTCAATCCGTCAAACAAAGAATTCGTCAAACAAAGAATCCATCCAACAAAGCATCTGTCAAACAAGAATCTGTCAAACAAAGAATTCGGCAAACAAAGAATCCCTCAAATAAAAATCCATTACACAAATTATTGGCAACAGAATGTAAAACGTTGGGTGCGAACATAGTGAAGGACAACAACATAGGAATATTGAAATATCAACAGCAACATCATAAATACAATAAATCCGCAACTGAGTGAAAATAGAAACAACAAAAACATGCTTGGTACTTTTGTTCACATCGAAGGGCTTTTACCCAATACAATTGCCCCACTGCATATATGTTAGTAATAGAGTTATATACATGTAATTAATTTAATGTTTACCAGGGTCCAATTATTTACAGCAAATAAAACTGTAGCGAAGATCTACTGACATGTTCATTTGATAAAATTGATATTTGTAAGATCAAAAACATCCATATACAAGTTAGTAGTAATTATTAAAAACTGGGCTTTAATATCATTTAGTGATACTATAAAAGGAATGGTCAAGTTCATTTTGAAAACATTATAGTTAAAATGAACCCCACACTCTAAGAGATCATATGTAGATGTTTGATTTATGTTTTACGACGTACTTTATTTTTTTCACTTATTTGACAGCGTGAGTACTAAATGGAGTTTAAAGGAACCCACCATTGATGTCATTGGCAACAATGAAAGACAAAAAAATATTTTCAGGGCGCTATAAAACAAAATGCAAGACACCCCGACAAGTTGAATTTTTGTTGCTCTTCAGAAGCACCAGGGCAACCAAAACTCCAACCTACATGTAGCGACCTCTATCCCTGTACTGAAAACAGACGTGTTTGTGTGTTTAAATAAAACATTTGTTTACATGTTATGAATTGCTTACTGATGATTAAATGAACATTACATAAAGAGTTATCTACCTTCCTCGTGTTCTTCAGTCACATGATGTAGAGCTGGTTCGTAGGCTCCCTGTTGATTGGGGGAAATTGCTGTCATTGGAAAGTTTTCCCGCCCAATTCTCTTTCTCTCCTCCTCAGCCAAGAGAGCTTTATAAATCATTTCCTGTTGTTGTTTACGTCTGGTTGTTGTAGCTGTCACCAGAGATTTCTGGAAACAAAGTTGAAACATATTAAGAGATGGATCCTGGTTAGTACAGAAGTAGTCACGAAATTTAAGACCGTTTCTGTGAGTTTTCCAAGATTACATTGGAATTTCATAAGGATTAAACAATTAAGAATTGAATCATCCTGATTTTCTTTGGGTTCAGTTGTTACCATTTTTTCCAGATTTTAAGGAAAGAAACCAAAATAAATTTTAAAAAACGAAAAAAACAAATACGAATGATATTAAAAGTAATTTCAAAGAAACCCCCAAATCTATCACATTTGTTTTGCACATGCATGTACATTGTACACTGCATATACATTGTATAAAGTTTTAAACAAATTGTTTATATATTTAACGTGAACAAACTTCTGCTTTAAAAGGAAATTCTAGGAGTGTAAAAGAATGGTTTTCCAATGGTTTTTCAAAACTTTAATTTTTGGACGAATTTCCAAGAGTTTCCTGGATTGAGCATGGAATACCTGTTATAACACTGATCTTCAATAAAGCCAATTTGCTAATACTACGAGTAGCTGGCTATTAAAGCAAAGGATTTGAATTTCTTTATTCTTAGGGTTTGTTTGTTTGAGTGGGGTTTAAGGTCATACTCAAGGGTATTTCACTTATTTGATGACGAACAGTCGATTTCACACTGCTCCTTGCTAAAATATGGTGGAAAGCCGGGGATAAAACCAATAGGAAACCTTGTAAAAACCACCCCTGGGATTGCCGGAGCCACATCATGTGTCTCACTCATATGCCTGATGGTCGACAGATGGACTCGATCCTGTGAATGGTACATCGTGGTAGAATTAGCAAGCAGACATGCAAACCACTGAGCCATGTCCGCAGACTTTTTCTTTCGGGGGAAAAGCCACAGTCTAAAAGCACACATACTGTACATGGTTCAATTTCTAATAATCCCTTTACTAAAAGAGATTATTAGAATTTTAATCCCTAAAAGTTTTTGGGATTCACTGAATTTGCAACATTTGACTGGTAAAATTTAAAATAAAAACTGAATGCTACTAATAAGGGGAATCCCCCAAAAAGATCACACTGTGTGAAGCATTGTCACTACTGACATAACAACAGTACATATACAGCTATATGGTTGCTTATGGCTTATTGTAAGCTAATGCTAATGGGTAATATACATGTAGGGGACTAATACTAGAATCTAACATGTATGACTTACGGACTGTTGAAGAAAAATTCATAAATAAAAAAACAACATAGAAAAAAGAATTAAAAATAAGTCAGTATTCATCATTGTTAATTAGCATATAGCGGACGCTGGGCGATTTACTCTTTGATGTTTTGTTTGTTTGATTGGGGTTTACGCCGAACTTAGGGTTATTTCACTCACATGACGGCGTGCCAGTCAAATGGGTGTAAGAAACCACCATCAACACCACTGGCACCAAACAATGACAAGACAGGACAAATACCACAGGAGGTATTACAAACAGGTCGGCTCAATGTTGCCCCATAGCTCTAAGAACACCAGGGCTCACTTTCACAAATCCTCCTTAGGCCTCCTTTGGGAAAAACTAAGGTCACCTTAGCTTAATGAGGCTTTGTGGCAGTGGGCCCAGGGCAACAGGAAGTTCCCTCCTCCCTCTTACATGTACATTTAGGTATGATACTAATGGGATCAAAGAATAGCAGGGAGTTAATTCACAGGGATTGTACTTTGTAGACCTAAAAACACAAGGACGACTAAAGGGTGCCAATTGTGGGGTCGTGTGAATCTTGGATAAAAAAAAACTGGTGAGAGCCCTGGGTCTACTTACGGTTTCTTCCTGGTTCACGGTGACCTCTTCTATCTTGGCCTTGAAATGGGGTGTCCAGGGCGGGTCGACCACCGCCAAGTTAGGTAACCCAATAGTTGGGGAGGGTAGGGTGAAGTCAATTCCAGGAGGAGGTACCTTCAACACACAACTCAACAATTATATGATGGATGGTATTAAATATCCTTAGATGTATATGAGGGTTATTAGTGAGAAACCAAGAAGAAACCTTTTTAAAAACAATCCTGCAATCTCTCTCTTCACCAGGATCTTAATCAAGGTTCTTTCATCTACACATATATAAGCGTAATTAGTGAGAAACCAAGAAGAAACCTTTTTAAAACAATCCTGCAATCTCTTTCTTCACCAGGATCTTAATCAAGGTTATTTCATCTACACATATATAAGCGTAATTAGTGAGAAACCAAGAAGAAACCTTTTTAAAACAATCTTGCAATCTCTTTCTTCACCAGGATCTGAATCAAGGTTATTTTATCTACACATATATGAGCGTAATTAGTGAGAAACCATGAAGAAACCTTTTTAAACCCTGCAATCTCTTTCTTCACCATTTATTTTCATATTTAATACTCAGTGTCTAAAATAACCCTTAACCTGTTCAATTTGATTGATTTGTTGGTGTGTAACACCCTGCTTTAAATTATTTCACTTATGTATGTTTGAGTGTGGTTTAACGCTGTACTTGTGTTATCTCACTCATATGACAATGTGCCAGTCCAGGACAATCACAGGATGCAATACAAAGACATCCCAAACAGATCAGCTTCATGTTGCTCCTTACCTCTGAGAGCACCAGGGCAACAGGAAGGTCCGTCCCACCCTCCATTATTTCAATATTTCAATTATATGATCATGATGTACTCAATGTAAAACGTCTCTCTTACTCAACTTTTAATGAAGACCATCGCTGCACACTAGGACATGATGTCAAAGGATAAAAGCTACAGCACAGGGACATTATCTAGCAACAAAATGGAACATGTCAAACATGCATGGAGGAGTTAGTTTGTTTAATTGGGGTTTTACGTCGTACTCAAGGGTATTTCACGTATATGATGATGTGCCAGCCCAATGGGTGAAGGAAACCAACCTCGACACCACCGGCAACAATCAAAGACAAGACAGGACAATAACAGGACGTAATACAGACACCACAAACAGATATGCTTCCTGTTCCCCTTTAGCTCTGAGAGCACCAGGGCAACATGAAGCTCCCTCCAACCACCCGCCAAACATTCATGGAGACTGTATCTTATTTACCAACCTTGAAATAAGCCATTGCACCATCTTCCATCCGTGGCCATACTTGATACCGAAATTTCCATAATATCCCAAATCTAAAGAGGAAGAAGACATTGATTCTAAACACAGTTAAATTGAGATTAAAATTTAAATTGACATGAATGCACAATGATTTAGTAATCATAATTTCTGTATAAACACAGAGAAACTGTCAGATCAAGTTTTTACAAAACTCACAAAAATATATGCACAATCAATATATCAGACATGTAGCCAATCAAAAATCGAACAGAAATAGACCTGAGGCATGAGTACCCTAAGACCACAGAAGCCCCCTTTTTTGTGTGTGTGTGTTGGGGGGTTGGGGGGGCTGAGAATGAGTATCATACAGGTGTAAATATCCTACAAGGTAAATGCTCAGGGGTGGGGGTACTATCCACAGGGTGGGATGTCCTAGAATCCATTTGTATGAGGACACACACCAAAACCCTTTCCACTGGAGCAGCAAGGGATAAAATCTGAAGAGTTACCTTAATACAGCATTGACCCTCTGCGCTGTATCATCGTGCTGTAACTGACTAACCATCATCTCGTGTGTTCTCTCCGGGGCTTTCACAGACGACAGCAAAAACACAGAGGCTGGTAAACAGAAATAGTACACAGTCACGCATAATTACAAATTGTATAACATTTTTTTTTTTTAATTATATAAATGTAGTATCAAAAGTCATTAAAAAATATATAAGAATGTATTTATTAAGAATAAGCGTAGATTATTGAAGCATTTATCTTTATGTTATTATATGTAAGATTTAAATAAATGAATAAGTCATAGGTATAAATCAGTTAAATTTATTAAAATAAAAATTTTCAATTCTTTGGGAAGTGGGTACTCATCCAAAAGAAATGGACATTTTCTTTTGATTCTATTTACATGCATCTCAGTTATTTAAAAAAAAAACTTTTTTTCTTTAGAATTAAATCCTTAAGACAGGCCAAGGGATAGATTCCATGGTTGCAGAGGTCTTTTATGGTGTCTCCTTTGCCATCATACACAAGATGAAATATGTAGTTTCCGAAAGTATTAAAATATTTTAAAACATACAACGGGGTTTCAGTTGTGTAGTTGATAACAAGACTTTCAAAACGACCTCAGTTAATGCTGGATTAAATTTAATTGCACTCTGAACCAACTAGCTCCGGCATTCAAGCGACATGTTGGTAACGACCCCCCTAGTTAAGAGCCAGTTTACCTGCAGACGCTGCTATCTCCTGGTCCACGTCTAACAGAAGCTCCCAGGCCACAGGTATAATATCCATGAAGCTGTCTTCACCCAGAGTCGGGGCTGCTTTTGTAATGATAGCCAGTGTGGATTGGGTCAGGCACTTAGCCTACAACAAATATACAACCATGTTTCACTTAGAAATAATCATCGACCAATTGATTGGGGCTATTAAAGCACCGTACTTAAAGCTATTTCACTCACATGAGTTTATATGGAGAACATCACATCATGGTAAAAATTCAGAGTTATATCCAAGGGAGATAATTAAGTCTCTTTAGTCTCACACGTTCAAAACATGGAGGTCATCAGTTGCATTTAACCATACTGCTTGAAGTATCGGGGATAATTTGTAAATTGTCATGATGCTTTGACACTAATTCACTTGTGCTACTAATTAAATCAGGGTCTGTTGTTTCTATGCTTGTCCCTCAGTGAGTTTTATTTTCCCCGGTTTTCAAAATCACCTGCTGTTAAAAATTACTCATGCTTGTTGAATAGCTTGATAGAATATTTGAATGAAGTTTTATTAATTACATCTGAGTGTTCCTTCTACATGTATTTCTGTCCCTGATCAGTGACTTAGCTCTATTTTCCCCTCTTTCAACCATGGCCTTAAACATTAATAAATCACTCAATCAATCTTATCGATTACTGCTCCCCTTACAGAAAAATCCTATAAGATTTTGGACAAAATTCTACAGGATTTTTTCTATGGAATTCTACAGGATCCTATAACATCCTATAGGATTTTTCTATATGATCCCATAGGATTTAAAAAATCTAACAGGATTTTATAATTACATGTATCCTATAGGATTATTCTGTAAGGGGTCTTTTTTCAAAATATAGAATTTCAATCAAGATTTCAAATTTTTGGGTAAATTTTGGTTGTCTATTGATTTTTCTATGGAATTCAATAGGCTCCAATAACATCCTATAAGATTTTTCTACAGGATCCCATAGGATTTTTAAAAATCTTTCAGGATTTTATAATTACATGTATTCTGTAGGATTATTCTGTAAGGGGTCTTTTTTCAAAATATAGAATTTCAATCACGATTCAAATTTTTTGGTAAATTTAGGTTGTCTATTGATTTTTCTATGGAATTCAATAGGCTCCAATAACATCCTATAGGATTTTTCTATAGGATCCCATAGGATTTTTAAAAATCTTTCAGGATTTTATAATTACATGTATCCGATAGGATCCTGTAGGATTTTTCTGTAAGGGGTCTTTTTTCAAAATATGGAATTTCAATCATGATTTCAAATTTTGGGGTTAAGTTAGGTTGTCTTATTTTCAAAGTACATGTAAGTGTATGACAATGTACCTGTGTAGCTATGTATTTCAACAGTGGATGATCTTCTTTTGGTTCTTTTGGTTTATCCTCTTTTCTCACAGGTTGATTCAGTTTCAGCTTCGTTATCGATACATCAGTTTTGATTTTCTCTAACAATGGAGTGCTCTCCCTTCGTCTTGTTGGTGATGCTTGTTGAAAAATTGATTCCTGGAGAAAAAATATATAAAAAAGGTTAACTGCATATTTCATAAATATTTTTCAATATAAATTAATTACAAAGACCAGAAGAAAATCGTTTAACGTACCAAATCTAACTGTTAATAACATCTACAATTGACAAGAGGTTAAAATAGTAAAAAGATGCTGTTTTTGCTTCAAGTGGAAAGCATATTTATTGGGCTTGAAAAAATTAAATAATTATGAGCTAAAGTTGTACCCTGCGTTTCAATTTTTCTTTGAAGAAATCTCGGCCATTTTCAGCTTTAATTTTTTCCGCCTCTTCTTTCTTGAGATCAGCCTCAGTTGACTGGTAGACTTGTTTGACGGCTGTTATAAGACGAGAGCAGCTCCTCCTCTGACGCTCAGAACAGTTGGGGTGACAGAATCCCTCATGGGTACAGATAAAGTTAGACAAGTTTGCCAACTGGATAACAACCTAAAAACAGAGGTCATATTGACTGTTAGATTGACTGTTTTTTTGTTTGATTGATTGCGGTTTAATGCCCCACTCAAGGGTATCTCACTTATATGCCAATGGATTGTTCACTTCACACTGTTCCTTGCTTAAATACGGTGGAAAACCGAGAGGGAACCTCGTTACCCCATCCATCGCAATTACAAAAGCCCATTGTGTGACTCACTCATATACCAGATGGTTGACAGGCGGACTTGAACCCGTGAACAGTACACTCAAGTAGAATTAGTAGGCAGACACGCTAACCACCAAGCCAAGACCATGGGCCTTAGATTGACTGGTGTTAAATGTGGTACTAACGGGTATTAAACGTATTAGATGCGAATACGTATCTTATATAGACTATACAGTATATAGAGATACGAGGTGCAGCTGTACCAAAACTTTAGAAAAACGGTCTGCCTCTGAATACTAAATAACGTTGAATCCGCATGACCTATTACTGCTGAAGACATTTTTAAGCGAGTGTGGTACTGCTGAGAAATGATTGATTTTGACATGAAAATTGATGTCTAGTGACCGTTTTATGGGTTGGTCCAACTCAAAAGTGTTCAAGGCAGAAAACGAGATGGTTTAAGTCAGGGTAAGGTCATGCAATTTTTTTATATTGGAAGATAAAGTGCAAATCATGGTAACATTCTCCTACTTCGGTTCATGTAGCCTTCCTAACTATAAACATATATGACAGTCATGAATTTCAACAGTATGTACATGTAGCTACAATAACACAAACGTAAGTGTCTCTGTTTGAAAATGAATGTTTCTGCAATGCTATTAAAAAAAATAATTTGCAAGTATTCTTGAAACATACTGTACTAAGTCACATGTTTCAGGCATCAAAAATGATTGTATTTAGTAACTATGGAAACAGTACTACATGTATATGTCATTTCAAATTTGTCAGTATATGTGCAATCACTGCTGTATGGATAAGCATTTCTTTTATTCAACAACTAGATGATGAAATAATTACATCGCCATGGCAATATGAAACATCTAACATGTCTAGGGGAATCTGACTCACATGATTGTGATCTGCTTCAACAACAAAAATAAAAACAATCAACACAATTATTAAATATAAAGGTTTTTGTTCTGTCTGAAAATAAACGTCTGCATTGCTTATAAATAAAGAGAGTATACCTATGCCTTAAGTTTGGCCAAAGTGCTATAAATTAGAGCTATTTACTTTTATCCAGGGCATATTTTGTGGGAGATCATCGCCCTCTCCGTCTGCTGGACTCTCCTGAGCCTCTTCGCTTAGCATCCCCGTGGATTCAGCGTCATCCACATGATCGTCTAGCTCCGATCTTTCTTCCGAGCGCAGTGATTGGCTGCTGACTTTACGAGACTTCACACTACCAAACCGTTTAATACCTGAAACATAGGAATATTTCAAGCGAAGTAAGTTTATTTGATTGAGATTTAACTTTGTGCTTAACATTTTTTCACTCATGCCTTGATGACCCAATAATCATAAGTTGCAAAACAAAGACATCACAAAATAGATGGTTTGGTGTTGCCCCTTAGCACAGAGAGCAACAGAGCAACCTGAAGCTCCCTCCTAGCCGCCCTCCCCAAGCAAGTTACATGTAGGTGTTACCTGTTGATAATTAAACAAAGTCTTAAGGTGCATTCTCATGGTGTGATTTGTACTCCTCTTATTTGTGGCATTTTGATTGGTGTAAAAAATAATAACAAATGAAGACCAATCAAAATGCAAAAAATTGGGGGGGAATCCCCTAAAGTCTTTACAACAAATCATATGGTGCGAATGCACCTTTATTGTAGTGAATTTCAGCTGGGCTTGAAACACTTGTAATGGTACATGGACCAACCTGAGAACCCTGCTCCAGAGTGGACTGGTCCGGCAAGCATATCAGGGCTGTGAGGATATACTAGTATGTAGAATTCAGGGGATTTTGATATGGAACTTGCAGAGGAATAATTTGATGTGCTCAAGGATCAGGTTTTTACGGAGTTACCAACATCTGCTGATCAGAACTAATAGTCCTACTGTGAAAAGACCAATGTACGGCTGGGCACATGGAAATAAAACTTTCGCGATGTACAACATCATGGTGAATGCACAGGTGTTTTGTTACATGTATCTATTACTGAAAGATAGTTTTTTTAAAAAAAGACCTTAATAATATCTTATGTATGCCTTCACTCAAGAAAAACTATTGTTTTGCATACACAGCAATTTTATTATTTCTTACTGTCAAATGATTTTGTGATCGAAATTTATATTTTTACATCACAGGTTTAATTATAAGTATGTATCTGTTGGTAGAGGTTTGGGCCTGGTTCGAATCGCGGTGGAGGCAAGCAAATTTTTCTCTCTTCGTTTATTCAAAATATATATATCTATGTGTGTATTTCTAATTCTACGCTTTCTTTTATTTAACCTTTAATAAATTGATGTATCTTGTTGTTTTTGTTATCCTCCCTTATACTGGACATATATCTGTTGAGCAGTAATTTGAAATAAATAAATAAATAATTTTACTTTGATTTTTAATTACAAAGTTGCCACACCAATGAAATTCCAGAGATCGTTTTTACACTTGAAAACGATCTCTGGACAGAGATAGAAACGTTGTGACCAAATAAAACCAAGAAGTTGTTATCCATAAGAAACTTGTTATATTCTATCCAACTTCTAAATGCCACTTAAGGAACTTTCATATTTGACTCTTCTGACCCTCTGGCTAAGGGCAGTTTGTTTGGAAAGTAGCAATGCTGTCTTTACTAAGCACTGGAGCATGATTAACTTTCCAACATTATCAAAACACTTCACATTTTATGGTTATGCTAGTGTCAATAATTGTTGGAATACATGGTCGTCACATACATGAAATACCATTAAAAGGCAACACCCATTAAGTTTGTGGTCTATTGTGGTCAATGAATAAAGATAATTAATATCCAGGTCTGTGTTGTTGGGGAGAATGGACAAAATGGGGTTTCCCCATGGTTATGCAAACTTAAATTTAGGAGGACTGATTTATAGGCTTCCCAAATTGTTTGCAGTCTTCATCTAAACTTGCATTTTGCCACTGATTTTGACAAATTTTGTCATCAAATAATCAATGAAGATTATATTTTAAAGCAATTTTGTTTTATTTTTCACAAAGGCACATTTATGTACCGGTATTTAAAAAATCAGCAAACCAGGGGAAAATGCAAATGTTAGGTTATCTCAAAAAATTTTAGAGGACAGATTTTGAGGTTCTGCCAGAAAAGAAAACAGCACAGGCCTGATTATGTAGTAGAGTTCATGTAACAGCATTTGTCTGTAGTGACCAATATAAACCTCTAACTGCGATTGGATGATTTAGATGAAAAAGTTTTGTTCAAACCTATATTATTATCAGAAGGAATAACGCGGATGGTCAATGTCATGAATGAGTTTCAAAAGTGATTATTGAATTGAAACAGAAATACAGCTTGGGCAGAAAAAAACAAAAAAAATATAATTGAAAAAAGACAAACAGGTAATTGGCATAATTTGTTTTGAAATTTTGACATTTTTGTGAAATTTTGATACATTACACATATTTAAAAAATATATAGAAAAATGTAGTTTGCATGTAGAAACACTGGACTGGACACCTGGACAAACTACAGACATGGTAAATCAGTTTACCTAATTTCCTAAATAGTATGTAAATTTATCTACATATTGAAAATAACAGTGTGTTTGTTCACAAACAGTTTTCAGGAGTACCAAATATGCAGTATGTGGCAGGTTACATAATTATAAGTCAGTTTTCCACATTGTAGTTCTACATTCAAAGACGAAAGTTGCCAAAAATCCAAGCAAAATGACAACCAAGATACTGACATACTTCCTGGAGGGATGGACAGGACACCTACAAGACACTTATTTTAATTTAGAGGAGGCATAATTATGAAAGGGAGGAATTTGACCATAAAATGAAGTACCATTATCTATCGTGTCTGGTAATTCTTGTTTGATCTTGACGTCCGTTGTTAGAGGAGCGGCTTCATTGGATAAGGCAGTGTCCGTCGAGGACTGGCTGTTTTCTCGAGATTCAGTCCTGTTAAATTGGGAATTTGGAGAAATATGTTAAAAACAAATAACAGAAAAATCTTGTGTGTTTGATTGGGGTTCAACGTAGTACTCAAGGGTATTTAACTTATATAATGATGGTTAGTGTACTTCACTTTCCTTACTCTAAAAAGGTAGATAATCTCAGAGAAAACCTTGTACAAATGATCTCCGTGATTGCTATCAAGCACCACTCGATTTGTTCATTGGTTTGATTGGTGTTCAACGTTGTATTCAAGGGTATTTCACTTATATAATGACGAATCGTCCACAATCACCCACATATTGGCACAGTGTAATAGCACCAAGGCAACAGCAAGCTCCCTCCCAACCGCCTGTGCTACACCCAGCAAAGAGTGACAATAATACAGGTTACGCAAAACATAGTGTAGTATAAAGAAAATGTCCAATTTCTCAAGAAAACGTGAGATCACACATTTATCTCTAATTCTTACACCGTGGTCAGACACAATTTAAAATGTTTCTCCCCAAAACATGAGATTTTAGGGTTGTATGGTTGCAGGATTTTCTGGTTGATTGACTGATTGATTGCTTGGTGTTTTATGTCAAGCTTAAAGGTATTTCACTTATATAACGGTGATGTATTCCAACAATAATTGACACTAGCACAACCAAGATGTGAAGTGTTTCCATAATGTTGGAAAGTTAATTTTCC
>JAQQZZ010139089.1:2031-13272 GCA_030265115.1 Mopalia vespertina | reverse complement strand
AATAAGAAATTTGGGTCAATCCCGGCCAAACGTCTAAACACTTCTCGAACGCTGCCTTCTTTCGTTGCCAGTCCTTGTCACTTTCGTTACATTATCCGCAAGCTTGGCAGCGAAAGAAACGGGCGGAAATCCCAGGAGCGTCTGTCAACTCAACATTCTAATCAGGTTCACGTCAACTGAGGGTCCTCCTATGTCTTATAAGTTTTATCACATGAACTGGGGGCCCTCCTAGGGGGTGTGGAGGGTCTTGGCTGGTGTGCTGCCCCTGTCCGTACCCATTGAGTGTTTATGAATATATAACATGTCTGTGTACAGATATACTATATGGAGTGTAACTGACTGTACTACTGAGGGTGTTTGTATGTATACTAATTGCCTCAATTATAGATGAAGGCTGGGGTGTGTTCTGCCTACATAACTCTGAGAGGGTAAATATATATGTAGTCTGGGGTTCCACCTGGGTGGGTGGGTATGCCCTATGAAAAAGTGGTCCAGAACCCCCATTGTCTATACTACTCAACGAGATCAGCGCTGTGAATTATCAACGCATTTTGTTGAAGTTTGAGAGCGCGTTAGCTGTGTTAAACGCCCGGATTACAGCCCAGATACCAGGTCTACCTACACCTAAGCGATCCCCGTATGCTGATGTGTTGAATATCTAGCGCCACTCCCTTCCTGGGGTTCAACACAGGGCGGTATGACTTCAACAAGGTGAAACGTAACATTTACCCCTATCTGGCACATCGACAGACGCTGAAGTACGTCATAAAAAACATACACTTCTGGTTTTAGACCTTCTGCAACTACCTGGCGCCTAATATGTGCTACGACAAATGAGTAAAAACCTAAGACTGCAAGTTGCTCAAAGGGGCGTTTTGTTACACCTACGTGGATAGTCGCATCACTGGTTATATTGACAAGCACACCAATCCAACCATACGGAGAAGCGGCGATCGACGTTTACCAGTCGACAGATTCGCCATGGTCGATAGACAACGAGTGCGCGTTAACTAGAGGGAACTTTAACACAAGACGGGGAGACGATCGACAACGAAGCCTACATCTGTTGCTTGGGCTACGCTTACATCGTTGTGTGGAAATGTCAGTTTCATGCCGATCGTCAGCGCTTCCCTGCCTTGGCGGCCTTTTTAAAGACTCGTACGCATCCTCTCCACAGCTACCAGACCCTAACAGAGCAACACCATTTGGACGCTGTCCGTGACAATGACATGGTTTGCTTTGTGGAGTGTGACTTACATGTACCCAACCACCTCAAACCCACGTTCGCCGAGTATCAGCCCATCTTTAAAAACACCACGGTCTCTCGAGAGGACACCGGCCCCCACATGAAGGAGTATGCCGAGGCGAATGATATTTTAACCACGTCAGACGTATGTTGATCGGAAGAATGTGGGGTAAGAAGATTCTCTCAGGGACACCTCTTCCTCGCTGGTACCAGAACCACGGTCACGTCGTCACAAAATTCTTCCGGGCGATGCAGTAGCGACCCAGCACATGTGCAAACTGTTTGCCGAGCATGTGACTCGAGCCAACCGAGAAGGTGATATCGACCCCTCCAAGAAACTCATTCATGAAAGCATGAAGCTGTTAGGTAACTCAGCCTATGCGGAAACCATCACCAACCTCGACACGCACACCGATGTCCATATCTGCGACATGAAGACGGCCCGAAAACGAATCAGTTCATCATATTTTCGAGAGACATGTGTCATCGACGACGATACATTCAAAGTCAGCCCCAGCAAGAAAACCATTTAATACGATCTACCCTAACAAATCGGTTGCATGGTGTAACAGTACGGTAAACAAAGCATGTTGAAGTTCTATTACGACTAAATGGACAAATGCTTCGACCGAATCGACTGGGACCGATTCCTCCTACATGGCTGTATCCCACCCTGATTGGGAATCCTTTGTCAAAACTGTACACCGCGTAGCATACGAGGAAGAACGTGACAGTTGGCTCCCACAGCTTGACTACTACGACTTTGACAGGCGAACAACAGGGCTGTTCAAAGACAAATGTAGCGATGAGGACATGTTACCGCTCTGTTCGAAGACCTACTATAGCTCCGTGACTGGATGTGATAATTCTCCTACAAAGGTGTTAGTGGCATTAACGCGACCATGGAGATGTATCGCGACGTGCTACACACCCAGAAGAGTGCCTTGCGTACCAACCATGGCATGCGGCTCTTTCGTCTAGAGAACGAGATGCGTTCTTTGCCTATTTCTACGGAGAGCGCTAATTCTTAGACGATGGCATCTCTACTACTTACTTAGACATCCAAAAAACGACACATCATCACACCACCACGTCTCCGCCACCGCCCCAGCAGCGACCTTCTACCCACAACCACCAGCGACCTTCTTCAACCACCAGTGACCTTCTATCACTACCAGCGATATTCTATCACCACCAACGACCTTCTACCGCCACCTTCACCACCGACGCCTTCATCCAGGTCAACACTGTACAACGATATTTACCACCGCGAGGGTTATTCCAACGGTCCTTTTCAGGACCAACCAACTCTTAGGACCCCCCCCCCCCCACACACACACACAGACCCCCCTCACACACAGAGACCCATACAAACGCACCCCCACCCCACACACATTCCTCACAAAGCATCACTAGACCTCGCTAAAACTGAGTTTAACCCTATCTTTAACGAACTTGCACACATGTCTTTTTTTGGGTAAGTATTCATTATTTGTTATTTATGTGTTTAAACAACAATACGAACGATAACAACAACTCTCAGACCAATGGTTTTTGTTTTTATATTGCACAGTGCAGTTCCGTGGTCCAAAGAAGGGCATCGACCAGGAAAGTTAATCGTTAATCATCACGTCGTTATCCAGGGGCGGCTCAGTGCAAGGCGTAGTACAAACAATATTGACTGCACACGGCTGTCGTGTCAATTTATAACTTCTGGGTGTTCCATGTCAAGCGAGACGTCGCCTCGGTCAATCACTGTGTGATCACAGGCGACAACGGGGTTTATCCGCACGAAGCGAAATATTAGCCCTGACCGTAACGATCGAAGAATACATGTAT
Source organism: Mopalia vespertina (assembly GCA_030265115.1). Lineage (NCBI taxonomy): Eukaryota > Metazoa > Mollusca > Polyplacophora > Chitonida > Mopaliidae > Mopalia > Mopalia vespertina. The sequence goes on along the minus strand of JAQQZZ010139089.1, from coordinate 10,187 downwards.
TTAAAATATACCTGACTGGGGGATGCAGGTGGGGTTGTCTATGATTTCGGGCCAACACGCCTTGAAACACATGCGACGTCTGCTTGTGTTTCCCCAACGGCAGGTAAAGTTGTGTGGTGTTCATACCGTCTTTCCTTTAAGTCTGAAAATCACACAGGAGCTGTCGGCTGCGATCCACTTCAATCACGTTGTCGAATTCGGCGTATCAAATAACGTTGATCGTCTTTGGGGGCGATGTCTGAAACTTCATCTCCAGGCGGATGTCTCCTTTCTGAATGGGGTTAAACTAAGCTTTGCTGTGCAAGTTGGAGGATAGGTAGAAACAGAACAAGGTGTAGCAGCCTTAAAACTCGTGGCTGGAGATGTCGTTCCATTCGTCCCAGTAGGCTTTCCCCACACCGGTGAACAAGTTGAAGTACGAGCGCGGTGTAAGTGGTCATGGCTGAATTTGACGTCCGTTCCTGTGCAGAGCCAGGAAGTTTATATTCATGTGTTGCAATCGAAAGGGGCTTTCGCGATAAGTACCGCAGAAGGCTGTGTTGTCGACCATGCAGAGAATGACGCGTTTCGGTAGCACACCCAAGAACAAATTTTATTCCTTGACGGCTGTTTGCCCTTGCGGGACAGCGAAGTACTGCGTGAGCACTTCACCCAACCATCTTCAATTATCGTCAAGACAACGCTTTTGTAGGCTCGTAAATCTTGCACCGAGGCAACCTCATGCGTCCAGTGGACTTAAGCATCCGTCATGACATCGCAAGTGTGGTACACTGATCACCACACGCCAGAAAAACACCTGATATGCCCTTGAGGTGTGTCGGTTAGTGCACTGTGCGAGACACGGTGCTGATGGTGATGATATTTTTTTTAAAAATTATATCGTTTACTTTATTTTTAATCAACATCAGCAGCAGCACCGTGTCTCGCTGTGCATCGGGAATTTGACGTGTATTGATCGCTGAATTGAAGTTGGAGTGATCGGTCTGCTCTGTGATCTGGATCGTCAGTGATAGACAAAAGACTAGGCTGTGTGATACACGGTCGATCAAACAACCTAAAGTAGACAGTAGAAACAGAAAACGTGGAGAACACAGGACCACAGATAACGTTTTTACAAGACCATTTTTTTTGTTAATTCTGAACATCGCGTCACAAAGTAAATGGAATGTGGGTTGATCGGTATGTCCGACTGCTGCGTTACATTTTTTAAATTTAAACTTGGTTTAAAAACTGCTCAGTCATCGTTCACAGTGACGACGGTGGTGTCCGTATGGGGTGTCACATCGGCTAGGATGGCTTCTTGCTTCTCCAAAGTCCGTAAAGACTTTCTCAAAATGAGCATCGCCCCGTTTGACAGCGACATTGGCAGGGGACGGGCCATCTCGATCTCGGCGTTGAAACAGGCGACACAGAGGGTGACGTGTTTTTGTTTAATTTAAAAACGGTAGTATTGCTAAATAGTCTCTACACTCTATCAATAGGTTGTTCTTTATTGAGTTTAGTGAGCGGAGTATGACGATCGTGGAGTGCAACGTGTACTGGGTATCAGAGTGGTAATTCCTGTGTTAATAACATTGGCAGTTTTTCGGTGAAAAAGGGATTGAGAGGTGTGCACTAGGCTTGGGTTATTGACCAATGGGAAGTTGGGGATTCTGACCATTCAGACAATTGCTTAACGGACCAACCACCGTAGACGATCCGGTTTCGACCGCGGGCGCTTGTTTGCGTTCGAGCCACGGCTATAAAAGACATGACCAATCTCCATGCAGTCATCCATTTTTCTATGAAACCGCAAAGATCTGAAACACGACTAGTTCTGATGCCCACGACGCCAGGACCAAGCCATGCCCAACACGATATATCCAGGCAGCCGCTTCAGCCATTTACTCCTACCAGCGTGAGTCTATCACCGCCACAGTCATCGAGAAGGCCAAGGGAAGTGGCCAATGTGGCCAGCCCCCAATCATCTGTGAGCCGGATTCTAACACCTCCACAGTCACCGAGGGGGACGGCGGAAGTGGCAAACGTGGCCAGGAGAAATTTACACTCTTCAATTAATACAATCGTGTTGTGTTTTAATTCCAACGGTTCTTTTCAGGGCCACCCAAATCTTAGGAAAGATGGCTTTCCAAAATTTGCACTATCCAATTAACGCAACCGTGTTAACGTACAACCCTTACCTCGCATGCACTAAAGACTCACCAGCCCCACCTTAGTATTGAATAACGAATTAGCCTTCTTTATATGTAGTCAACAGCCAAACTACCGCTCCTACCTTCATGATAACGCTCACATCCTTCTTTTGATATATATTACGTACAAAGTAACAAACCGTTGTGAATACGTTGTGGCGCGCTTGTAGTTTGATTGTAAATTACATTGTGACAACAAAATATTCCTGAGACTGAATAGAACGGAAATAATAAAATATGTTATTATCCGTCAACCAATTTCGTTTTGTTCTGATTGCTCATTTTGCAGGGGAGTAAACACCCGTACATGTACACCGTGTGTCACACGATGTGGTTCCGTCAATCGCTGCGGTGGTTTTTACTAGGTTTCCTCTCAGTTTTCTACCGTAGTGAGCAGCACGGTTAGTATTGGCTATTACATAATAAGAAAAGGTTCTAGTACCTAGTCCGGTACCGTTGCGGTACCGGACTACTATTTATGTCGTACTATTTTATTACATAGAAAGAAGAAATGTGCGTTATTCAGTACTAAGTTGCGGGTGGTTAGCACCTTGTATTAGATACTAAGGTGCGGGTGGTTACCACCTTAGTACATGATAAGTAAGGGTTATGTGTTAAGTACTAAGGTGCGGGAAGAGGAGTGTCGTTGACGTGATGTTACAGGTTGAGCGTGACGGGGTCGTGAGGCGTAACCAGAGTGGATGACAAATGTGTCGTCTGCCCGGGATGATCCCGGGCTACTGAGTGTACGTTATTCAATACTAAAAGACGAAATTATAAATGGCGATGTCGACATGCTGTGGACATCCGTGTTGTTGCGTGACAGGCCAGGAAAAAAAATGAAAGCATACATGGCACCTTGGACAGCCGGGCTGTTGTGTGACAGGGCAGAAAAAAATGAAAGTATAGATGGCGCTGTAAACACGCTGTGGACATCCGGGCATTTGAGTTAGCATTTGTTATTACATCATAAAGGAGGGTTGTTACTCATCGTGTAATGGAAAGGGGATGGGTAAAAAATAAAGATGGCGCTGTGCTGTGATGTGCATCCAGGCATTTGAGCTAACATTTGCTATAACATCATAAAAAAGGGTTGTTACTTATCATGTAGTGGGGAGCAGATGGGTAACAGTGCACGACTGATTGAGGAATGTTGACCCTACTGTTGTCATGGGGTGGTGTGGGTGTCTTCTCGTGTTGCTTTGCGCGCCATTGTGGGGAAATCTACGTAATTTGGGCTGGCATTTGCTATTTCATCATAAGGAAGGGTTTTACTTGTAATGTAGTGGGAAGCAGATGGGTAACACCGCACGACTTAAAAAGGAAGGGCTGATCCTATTGCTGTCATAGAGTGGTTTGGTGTCTTCCTGTGATGCTTTACACGCGGCAGACTCTCGCAAGAGTTGCCGAGATGTGATAAGATTTGCCATGGGGTGTTGTGGGTCAAAATAATGTCGGGATGAGTGATGTCCCTTAGCTGCACGTCACCACCATGACGAGAAGACCGTCACAGCATGTGTGCTGTCATAGGGTGGTGTGAGTGTCTTCCCGTGATGTTTTTCGTGCAGTGGATTCTCTCGAGAGTTGACGAGATTTGACATGGGATGCTGTGAGGTCACAACAGTGACAGGAGGGGTGATTTATCTTAGCTACACAACACCACCAAGGCGGCCACACCGTCACATTATGTCTGTGTCCTGTGACCTCAACGCACCGGACAGCGGCGGCGGCGGCGGCGTGACGCCGCAACAGTACGTCGTGGCGTCGTGGCACATGTGTCAATATGCCACACGAGCCACGACACCAGGACGCCACGACGTACTGCTCCGGCGTTTTGCGGCTTCACTGCGGCGTCCCGACGACGTCACGACGGCGTTCTGCAGCGTCGTTCGGCGGCGTGACGACGCGTCACTACGCAGGGTCACGACAGGTGTTACCAATTCCCTCAGTCGTGGATCTATAGCCGAACAGGAAAGATGTCTCTTGTGTGCGATATTTGTGGGCGTAGTTTTTCTAGACATTACGATAGGCTGTGTCATAAATTAATCATTGCTGAAGAAACAGACTAAGAAGAAAACCTTCAGTCTGAAAACGACCACCCGTCGGTATTGTCTCCTTCGAACGAAAGCAGCAATGACGAAAGTGGTGATGACGGCGATGACGGCGATGATGACGCCTCTTCCGCTGAGGTCTGGGATGCGCTCTCGACAGCTTGAAAGATAAAATTATCGACGAAGCAGGTGATGAAATGGACAAAGCTGCCATGCAAATACCTGCTAAAAGCCATCTTACCCGACATTCATAAGTCGATCAGCGACGAATATCTACGCCTGAACACGCGTTGGCTTGACTTGAAAACGAAGCATATACACAGAGAAGTCATGAAAACAAAGCGTTGTTTGGAAGACATGTTCGAGATTCCATCGGGGGAAGCCTTAAGTTAAACTGTAGGGATGAGAAAGGTATTCGACCAAGTGTTACCTTCAGGTTACCCCTTGCACATCACCAACAACGAAGACCTGTAAACCTCAGCGAGTCGGACATTGCCGTGTGATTCAATCGGATCAACGGATACAAACCAATCATTCGTCTTTTTCCATGTCATGTCACCAATAAAATTACAATGCAACATGGTATGAGTTGTTCTCGTGTTCTTTGTCATGACCCACATAAAACAAGTCGAACCCGCGTCTTTACGCTGCAGAACGTCGAAGAACGTTGTCTTTACGAAGGTGTGACGCCGCAGATCGCCGCAAGACGCCGAAAAACGCTGCCGCAGAATCCCGCACGACGCCGAAGAACGCCGTCGAGACGGCGTCGTGACGCTGCAGTAACGCTGCAGTGACACAGCAGAACGCTGCAGCAGTACGTGGTGGCGTTGTGGCACATGTGGCGTGTTGACACATGCGCTTATGCCACGACGCCGCGACGCCACGACGTGATGCTTAGGCGTCACGCCGCCTCCGCCGCCTCTGCTGTTGTCCTGTGCGGTGCGGTCACACGACACACACATCCTGTGACGGTGTAACCGTCATGGTGGTGATGTGTACATCGGACATTGCCGTGTGATTCAATCAGATCAACGGAAACAAACCAATCATTATTCTTTTTCCATGTCATGTCATCAATAAAATTACAATGCAACATGATATGAGTTGTTCCCTTGTTCTTTGTCAGGACTCACATAACTCAAGTCAAGCCCGCGTAACACCTGTCGCGGGTGCGCGTCGTGACGTCGTCGTGACGCTGCTGAACGCCGCAAAACGCTGTCTTCGCGGCGTCGTGATGCCGCAAAACGCCTCAAAATCCCACACGACGCCGCAGAACGCCGTAGTTACGCCGCAATAACGCCTCAGTGACGCCGCCGAACGCCGCAGCAGTACGTCGTAGCGTCATAGCACATGTGGCGTGTTGACACATGCACATAGGCCACGACGCCAACACGAAATAATTAGGCGTCACGCCGCCTCCGCCGCCGCTGTCTGGTGTGGTGCGGTCACATGACACAGACAGGCTGTGACGGTGTAGCCGCCATGGTGGTGATGTGAAGCTACGGAAGATCATACCTCCTGTCATCGTTGTGACCTCACAGCACCCTTTGTCAATTTCGTCACATCTCGGCAACTTTCGCGAGAATCCATTGTTGTGACCCACAGCGCCCCATGTCGTATCTCTTCACATCTCGGCCACTGTAGTCCAGCGCGTGCAAAGCATCACGGGATGACACCCACATAACGCCATGAGATCATTAGGGTCAGCCCTTCCTTTTTTGGTCGTGCGGTGATACCCATCTGCTTTCCATTAAATAAGTAACAACCCTTCCTTGTGATGTAATAGCAAATGCTAGCCCAAATAACCTATATATACCCACAATGGCGCGCAAAACATCACGGGAAGACACCCACACCACCCCAAGACAGCAGTAGGGTCAACTCTTCCTCAGTCCGTCGTGCGCTGTTACCCATACGCTTCCCACAACATGATAAGTAACTACCCTTCCTTACGACGTAATAGCAAATGTTAGTTCAAATGCCCGAATGTACATCACAGCACAGCGCCATCTATAATTGTTACCCATCCCCTTCCCACTACATGATAAGTAAAAACCCGTTCTTATGATGTAATAGCAAATGCTAGCTCAAACGCCCGGATGTCCACAGCGTGTTCACAGCGCCATCTTTACTTTCATTTTTTTTTTCTGGCCTGTCACGCAACAACCTTGAAGTCCAAAGCGTGTCCACAGCGCAATCTATGATTTTATTTTTTAGTACTGAATAACGTTAATGACCGTCTTTTTCCGTAGTCCGGGATTATCCGGATTATATTTCCGGGATTATCCGGATTATATTTAGCGTTGAATAATATTAGACGCCTTTGTACCTGGGAAGAACGCTTGTACAGACTTTCCCCAAGACCTCACACGTATGACGACAAATATGACTCAACAAATACCACAATTTAGTTATTTATATTTCTATAGTAATAAACCGGAGTGATATTGTATTGTAAAACATGAATTTATGTTGGATAATCTTTCTCTCACACCACGAATCTTATTTTACTTTGGTGTGATTTTCTTGCAAAACAAGTCTTAACAATAAATAGGATTGTGAAAATGGGTGTACACATGCATGACGGTACTCAACGTCATTTTAAACAATATACATACATGTAAGGTTGCGACACAATTACAATGACATCAAAACTGTGATGTCATCTTATTACGTAATAACTGTTCAATAATATCGCTAGTGTGGTATATAAATGATATTGCGCAGTAAAGTTAGAATATCATCAATATTGCTCGAGTGATTGGTGAAATCGACAACCCACAAGGCCCAAAGTCCATTCACCAGAGTAATATAATGAAATTCCCTGTGCAATAGTCTTTTTATTATTTATATCAAATACAAATTCCTCAATCAAATCATTCTCCTAATTGTGTTTGGCAATTTCAAGCCTAGAGGAGTTCAGAACAGCATGAAGTTATTTAAGGATTGACTGAATTTTTTTACGTTCATTGGAGTATGAACGAAAAAACCGCGGTGCAAACTGTATGAATCCGCGTAGCGGTTCATAGAAAAGTTCTACTCATTTAAAAAAATGATTAAACTTGTTAGTATCTTTATAATTTGCTTGTTTGTTTGATTTGGGTGACGCGTATCTTTAAAAAGGAAATTGGATTGATGTACAGCTTAATGACATCAAAGCATAGTCCCGGTGTATTTATACAGCTGTTTTAGAGGATATCACTATATTTAGACATTCAAAATGGCACTAGGTTTATGACCAAGCAGGCTGTACGTAAGGCATGGAGGTAAGACGGCTTCCGGTTTTAATAAAATGGGATACACGTATAGGCCAGTCACTGTTACCATGGCTGCAGATGTCGGTCACCAGCTGACCTGTTGTAGGCCTACGCTAGTTTTAAGGGGCGGTTAATTTTACGTACAGTTCGAAAAGGACGAGCTTGAGTTGATTCCTGATACGGTGAAGTTGCTGGAATCTAGCTGAAAAGTTGTTGGTTCTTCGTTCGACATCGGGCTGTGAAAAATATCGCTTCGTCCAGGGCGCTGTGAAAAGTACGGGATATGTTCCCCTGGTCAACTGGCTGTAACTACATTTTAATAAGATCCAGGTACCGGCATTATATAGCACATGCTATACTGACGATACAATCAGATACACTTTGCCTTTCAGATTCTCATATTTCGGCGAGCCATTATCCGCGACATGCTTTTGTCTCGGAAACAGCGTTAAAAATATAAATCCGACATGCCCAAACAGCCAATATATAGTTTCCTACCTTCATCCATCCTTTTTAGCGTGTCTTATCCGCAAATTATTGAAAGCTTGCCCAATAAAACACGTCTGAGTCGGCCATGTTTTCAAATACATTCTTTTCTTCTTGGGGTGGGGGGGGGGGGGGGGGGGGGGGGGGGGGGGGGGGGGGGGGGGGGGGGG
>JAQQZZ010139078.1:0-13275 GCA_030265115.1 Mopalia vespertina | reverse complement strand
ACTCCAAGTAAATGTTTACGTGAAGAAGATCAACCACGATCTTTTGAGCTACTCCACTCCAAGTAAATGTTTACGTGGAGTAGATGAGGAGTATAGATTATTTAAGTTGAAAGCTAGTTAACATGAAATGAGGCTTACTGGGAAGGGGTTTCTGTTAAATTATACAAATACGGAGGTTTAGAGTTATGACGTTACGTCCCTTTGCGAAATGACGTTGCCATTTTATGGTACCGTAGGGCAGCCTGTCTATACTCTAACATTGCGAGATGTTGGTTTTCAGGAAAATATACCTTTTAAATTGGAACTTTTGCACAAAATAATATAATAATCCATATGGTTTTATTAACGTTTACCTGTTAACTTGCGATATTCCCTATACTGTCCATGTTAAAAATCGTGGATTAGCCCTTCTTTGCCGTAAACCGATAACGTCATTTCGCAAAGGGACGTCACTCTGTTGTCGTAACGTCATAACTGGAAAGCCCCGTATTCAATACCTTGCCCAATCTAGGCTACATCATGAAATATATATTTTGTTTTCCAGCTTATTTCATCCTACATATGTGGTAATAAAATTTGAATATCAAATGAGCTGTTAATATTCGTTGGTTCCTGTGAAATTAAAAAGGGGCATGGGTAAATGTTTGTATTATTAAAGTGTAAAAACACGTATATAGAAAAGGCCACCTATAAAGATTCAAAGTTTTACAACCACCAAGGCATTTGAATAGTTGCACATGTATGCAGTTGTATACGTTAGCAATGTGAACAATAGTCGCATATAACAATACCATACCGAGATCCAATGGAATGTATAGTCACAACCGTAGAATGAGAAAAATCGTTATGCATTATAATAAAATAGGCAACATTTCAACAATAGTAAAACCAGATGACCTGTGCTCTGAAGAATAATTTGTTATTAATGACAATATAAAACCAACGATTTTGGTATTAAATTCAACAGTTGAAACGTCATGGAGTATTCATTGCAATGCATCGATCAGTTCTACTGTCAGCCTCGTTGTGGGGGCTTCGAAACACCTGTGCTTCATTCAGCAAACAGCATATTGGTTCCTCTTTCGCACTGAACCCACACTGTAAATAATCAGTTTAAGAAACTGATATCCTCAAAAGCACAAAGATGGCGCAGAATTCTGCCGAACTGGCGGCCATACCTCGAAAAACTTTCTGTCTACGTTAAAAAAAATTGAACGTCTATCCGATTTTGACTCACGGTAACAATTGGTATATACAGAAGCAAGTGATTGTGTTCTTCAAAAGTTTAATTAATAAAATTTAAACTTGTAATCCAATAATCCCTTTCCTAATTGTGTTTGGTTTATGGTGTTTTCATTTGACAAAATTGGAATTAAATGCGGCAAGTCAATACAAAGTGATAGTTCATTTATATCTCTCGAATATTTATCCACAATAAATATTAAAATTTTTCATTTGCCTAACACAAAATCCCAATCTGGTAGCTCTAGATGATCATGTGCACTGGATGACGTCACAGCTCCGGAAGTAACTCTGCTCCATCGCAATCCGAACAAGCGTCTCGAGATGTCCAAGTTCAGGCTTTGTTGATCTAAACATCTAGACAGCATTGAGAGGTCGAGTTGATGTGTCTCAAAGTAAATCCATGTAGAAAACCTCATGTGTTTAGTCGAATTGATCTGATGAAGTCTAAAGTGAAACAGTTCAAGACGATTAATGTGTCACAGCCACTTGGTTCAAAATAATTATTTGCTAATTATACTTTTAGTTGTCTTAATATATTAACATTAGGAAGCTTGTCTTAAAAGGTATTTTTTGTAATTAAAAAGAATTTCATAAATATTAGATATATATTATATTGAATAAATGAAGAGAGAAAAATGTGCCTCCCTTCAACACTCTAGCTACTGAGCTACAGAGGCTCGCGGCAAATTCTGTCTCGATTTATTATCCAGGGCAGACGGCGATTTTCTCTCTACATAATATGTATATGTGTGAGTGTGTGTGAGTGTGTATTCAGTCGGTAGAAAATTGGGCCTGTAGCTCAAAGGTCCCGGGTTCGAATACCGGTATAGAGGCAAGCACATTTTTCTCTCTTTGTTTATTAAAAATATATACATGCATTGTTTTACTGTTTGCGAATTTTTTCATATAACTTTTATTCGAAAATACTTTTAATAACAGAGCTAGTAAAAACATTCACATTTTAGTATTTAATTACAGTGAGTTTAATAAAATTCCTAAACAATCTGAGGCAGACAAATATGCCATTTCTTTTAACTTTATCACTTATATACTAAAAGCTTATCGAACAGGTATATACAATATTCAACGTCGTTACTGACCTTCATACCGGATGTGACCTGTTCCGTCCCTATCCGCTTCTTTCACGATTTCCTCAACTTCTTCCGGAGTCATCTTTTCGCCCATCGTTGTCATGAAGAACCGGAAGTCTTCTAGTAGAATACTTCCTTTTCCAGTTTTGTCTAGGACTTGGAACGCCACCAAAATATCTTCTTCACAACTCTGGGGTTGCAGCATGGATTTTTTAGCCATATATTTCTCCAAGTCATTAAACGTCACCAGACCTGTTCCTGCAAAACATAAATTGATCTAATTGAATTATCCGTTTATATTTATTTTTTTTATTGTAAAGAAATACAACTGTGCTTACCTCCACCGGGATTTGTTTATTAATACGTTCGAGACGCCATATGAAAAAAAGTTAAAATATTACTTCCGGTATATGTCGGATGACTCTAAGCTCATATATTGACTCTAGACGACATGTCGTCCCAGTATCCGCTGTGGCTAAGTGGGCAAGTCGAACAAATGTAAGAACTGTGTCAATGAATATCGGTCTACTGCGCATTCTCATGCGCATTATAGCCATAATGCGGGTTTCAAATGTATATTTAACATTAGTTAAGCTCAGCACAGAAAGACAAACGATAAGATAATGTGTGAATTTGAATTTGGTTATAAAAATGTTGCCCTTTGTCAATACCGTACGAACATTTCAACTTTTTCAAATTTCTGAGAAAAAGTTCAATTCATAGCAGTACGCCGATATTGCCTTCACAAAAAAAAATACTATAGGACCCTATATGATTTTTAACAAAATCCTGAAGGATTTTTCTATGGAATCCTATAGGATCCTATTAGATCCTATCGGATTTTTCTATAACATTTTCTATAGGATTTTATAATTATTCCATAGGATGTCCAAAATCCTATAGAATTTAAATGTAAGGGTGTGTGGGGGGAGGGGGGCATGTATGTTTACTTTACGTCGTACTAAGCGATAGTTAGCTTATATTACTGTACTCCGGGGGCCAGTTGCTCGAAAGACGATTAGCCAATAACACCAGATTAAATCATTAATACAGGATAAGGGATAGGCCTTCAACATGGCGTGACGTCACCTAATAGCGGATTAGATTTAATAGCGCTTCGAGCAGCCGGCCCCTGCACAACGTTTGAAGAAACTGCTAAAGACGGTATTACCATAAAACAACGTCAAGATACACATAGGGCGATTAACCGATTTACTTTGAAAGGCGCCAGAATAAGTCTGGAATTTTTTTTACCTCCTTAGACGAGAGAATTCCAATGAATAGAAAACTCATGCGGTTATATAAAGACCCGTCATCGTGTGGTAAAGGTTATCGTGTAAGCTTACTTATCCTAGTTCGATGTACCGTCCACGGGTTCGAGTCCGCCTGTCGACCATCACGTATATGAGAATATGAATCAAAACGGGATAATTTTTATGAGGTTTCCTCGCGGTTTTCTACAATATTAAGTGGACAATCCGTCGTTTTAAAAGAGAACTACCATTGAGTACGAGGTTAAACCCCAATCGAACAAACAAACGGTTATATGAAAACAATTGTCAGGTACAATACTGTATTTGAAGAAACAATAATGGCATTTTTCTTTTTCACATGAGGCATGTCAGAAAGAAACAAATATATCAGAAAATAGTAATGCAAAGAAGAATGTTTCAATAATAATAATAAAGACTGGGAACCAGGTTAGTTGTATACATATAACACGGGATGTCTTTTTTTCTGCTGTAAATATTTATTAATCTCTGTAAAGTCAAGTTGCCAAGATGTTTCGTGTCGAATTTGTTCTACTTTTATTTGCCTCGCGGGCAAACTACAGTGCAAATTCTCTCGGTACACAATCTCCATGACGCAGGTTGTTTGACCGGATCGTTCCCAATAAACCTGAAGTAGACTTGACTTCCGATCGATTAGGACATGTCAAAGCAAGTAGTCTCTGAACATGACCCAATTACAAGCTTTATTCATTAAAATCTTAACCTAGATCCGAAAGATTTATAAAAACAAATATCAATCTTAGCCCTGATGCTATTATGTGCTCAGTGCTGTATCTTCGGCGGTGACAAATTTATTGTGGGTATTTAAACGTAACGCCTTTATAAAATCGTTAGTTAGAATTACTGTCAGGTGGCTTTAAAATAATACACCGGACACAGTTGTAGATTCCACTTTGTTATTTCTGAAGAAAATCAATCAAGCTTACTCTTTTTGCCATGTCAATGGTACTGCAGTAAACCTGACTACGCAAAACAGCTTTGGGCTAGTTCCATCGGCTTAAAATGATTATTTATTTTAGCAAAGAAAAAAGCCAATTTCGGCTTACGGCACTTTGATTTTGATGTTCATACTATACAAATGAATCAAAAATACACACCCACATGTCAGGCACTTAACGAGGTTTCTTCTTGGTTTTCCACCAAGCACGTGTTGCATTGCTAGGTGGTCGTAGAAATGCTCTTGAGTACGGTGCTAAACACCCATCATTTGACTGTACAATATTCCTATCTAACTCTTCTCTCGGAATTCTAAACACAAAAAGCTGTAGTCATCTTTTTTACACTTCTGCCAACACGTGATCGATATGTTACGAAATGTTACATTCCAAAATCCACTTCGACATTGACATGCGTTCAGTTTCTGATCCGCACTACATCAATACACTGACTGTTAACGACATGTGTTTTAAGACGAAATAAACATAAACATTGCAACAAACAAAAAGAATAGTTATCATATTATTTGGTATGGTTAGAAGTGTCTCCATGTGACGTTATAGTATGAATGTTAGCCACATTCGCAATCTGGAACGGTAAATGCGACACTTTTGCTAAGAACAAGTTGAATGCAACATAAGAAAACAAATTATACCACTGCAAAATGATCCCAGTGTAAACGTGGAATGTTTTTCGTAAATGTTGAAATACGATTTATGTTGGGGTTTTTTTACAAATGAGCATTGACGGTGTTGTTATTAATCGGATAAAACACTGCCAGAGGGCCTTAACGAAGATGAGTTTGGCTTGATCGGTTGGCCGATTTGGTGTGTACATTATAAGGACCTTGTTTTCGATTCTTGTACTTGGCCCGTATTCAAAAAGCTACTCGAGTGTTTTTTTTTAAGTTAAGAAAATTTGTTAGTTATATTTTGTGTGTTTTTATAAATCGAGATGTCTACGCATAGCAAGATAGGTACGACACTTTTGTTGAGACAGTGTTGATGGCTACACAAGAAATCGAATTATGACACTAAAACCTGAAACTCGGAATGCTTTTTTCGCAAACGTTGAAATATGTTTTATGTTTATGTTGACAATGAACATTGTCCGAGACTTTAATCATATATACAAAGCACTTCCTTAGTTTGACTCGGCCGATTCGCCGATTCGGTTTGTGGGGGGCTTGCATTCTTCAGCTTTTCGTATTCCGCTGAGAAACGTTAATTTGAAAAAAAAATGTAACATACTACAAACAAAAAAAAAGAAGACTTGTATTTTTACATGTCAAGTACAACTTTGAAAAGGTTTTTCTTGATTTTAAAAAATAATTTATGAATACAGACAGTGGTCTCAACCTACAAACTTTCCTGAACTAGTAGCGCCTATAACTAATAGAATCACCAAAGCACAAAAAATCTTCCAAAATAAAAGGCACAACATCCCATAAAATTTGTGTAAGCTGGGGTCTAAATAGCAGGGCCAAAATAGATCGACAAACGATTCATTTCAGTTTGAAATAAAACACAAAGGGCTTCTTTCCCACAAATGTCAATGTAGAAGAAGGAAAAGAAACAGAGCCGAAGAAGAAAGTGGGTAAAACTCTTTTTTTTTAAAGCTTTCAATATGTTCCTAGTTCCACATTAGATTCACTTGTTTGTGCTTGATTTTGTGTTTCTACAACATTTCTGTTAAGATCTTGCTGGACCCTTTGGTCGATTTTCAGAACACCTGTTGAATTTAGTCTCTAATGCAGAAGAATATAAATTATTTCCATACCTATACATATAATTGTGGAAAGCTTGGATACTCGTGATTACATATATGTGAATGTGGTGAAAATCCGATTATTATTTCTGAAAATATTTCAAAATAAGTAAATGTCAACAGAAAAAAAATAGGTTGCATTTTTCATGGTTTATTTCTCGAAGTGCAATAATGATAAGAAAAAATAAATGAGTTGGCCCAGTAGAATAGTCCTTTAACTAGTAAACGGTGCCTCATTTTTTTAAATTTTGATTAGAACGATCCCAGTAAATTTTTTGGTCTATCCCGCCTTGCAAAGTTTTATAAAAATGTCAAATACACCTTTCAGAAAACATAACAAAAAATCAAGGACTAACTTCTAATAAATGAGACACCATTTACTAGATCGCATTGTTCTTATTACAATGGTGCCAATTTGAAGTTTCTAACATGAATAGTTTAGTAGAAATTCGCCTTGGAAAATATAGTCAGCTTAAAAATGAAGTGCCAGAAATAAGCAATTAAAGTTTTGCGACTTGAATATATGATCATGATAATGGAAGAAATCGTCATGCGTGGAATGCCATTGGTTGAACAACAGCTGTTCACAGTTTACTCACGCGAAATGCTTGATGTTGTATTTTTCTCAGTAAATATTGTTGAATTATTTAATTTGTGGTGTTAAAAAATTTAACGTGGCAATTAATTTAAGGTTTCATATTAGTTACTAATCAATTCCGGTTAAGAATACATTTTAACGACTCCAACACTCGTCACTTTTACCCAGATCAAGTGGTTTGTTTGTTTGTTTGTTTGTTTGTTTGATTGGGGTTTAACGTCGTTCTCATGGGTATTTCACTTATATGACGACGGATTGTCCACTTCACACTGTTCCTTGCCTCATTACTGTGCAAAACCGGGAGGAAACCTCGTAAAAAAACACCCCAGCGATTGCCGGAGCCACATCGTGTGACTCACTCATATATCTGATGGTCGACAGACGGATTCGATCCCGTGAACAGTAAATTGGAGTAGGGTTTAGTAAGCGCACACGCTACCACTAAGCCACGGCCGCGAGCCCCCAGATCAAGTGGAGACGATCAGATATATTTTTAGAGAATGTCCAGAAGTTAAACTATTTCGCAATGACATGGTCAAATGGCTTTACACATGAACTCTAAAACCCCCAAAAACTTTTTTATTTGGACGTATCCGTAGCAATGATTATTTGTTAAATATCATCCTACAGCTGGGAACAATATACATTTATCAGTGTAAAATGAAACATCTACAACCGCAAACTGTCAATATGTAAATGAAAATCTTACAAAGAAAAAACAAGACCCAGCAAATAAACCAGGCACGTAGGAATATATGCCAATTATATTTTGTACTGACAAAAAATGTGAAGTAAGCCGATTATACACTGCGAACAATGTCACTCAGAAGCAACTTAAGTTGTGGAAGAAATCGTAACGTTTTTATTATTTGCACAGGAACAGGCCAGTGTACTCACATAAACCATACGCATCCAAAGATGTCATGTGATTTCAATGCTTTCTGAAGATACCTGTTTAATATCGACTCATGATAAATGATGATGCGTTGTACCTTCAGTTTTATTAGACACTGTTCCCAGGTGGCTCGCTATTGTTTCATCGCCCACTCACAAATTGTGTGTATTCCTGATTGGTTATGGCTATATATGTAGTTCTTCCTCTAAGTGTCAATATTGTGTTCTAATGAATGTAGAGAAAAAAATGTCGAAATGCGACTTACACAACCTGTCAACCTCTGTATTTCTTACATAAAAATATAGAGGCTAACTCACGGTTTTAGTATAGAATCTGTAAGTCACGTCATGTGATCTGCGATATTTCACGTAATTCACTCCACTTCCGGTGACAGTCCAAATTTTCTTTAGTTCTAGAACCAACGGAAAGTTAAAAAGATGCCAATTCTCCGTTCCAGTTCTATAGCTGAACACAACAGCAACACACAATACGGCTCTGAAAGATCGGTATTCAAAGCACAGTGACATAATTTGAATGCTGTCACCGGAAGTCAAGTAGAAGCGAACGTGACTTATAATATTGCTATTGTAGAGGACGTCCCTTGCTCAAAGAAAGGTCACATTTGAATTGTCCGTTTCCATAATTCATTAGTGGTTCGAGTTTGAACTACACTCTTAGAAATAATGGTTCCTTGAGGGTTCTTTAGAAAAAACGTTGATTTTACATGAAACCATCACGACAAAAAATGTTTTTTTGATATAAGAAGAAAGAGAGAAAAACTTGGAACAGTTGCTGTTAGGGTCCCAGGCCGAACCTTAAAGGGTTCCACTGGAGCCATGACTGAAGAACTTTAAAACATTCCATTAGAGCCATATTTTTCTAAAAGTGAAAATCAGCTTTTTGTGATTTTGAAATATCAATGAAGTCGAGGTGCCAGTCAGTTTTATCGTGTAAAATTGTTTCTTGGGAGGCTGTGAGAAAACGTTATGACTGGAGAATCGTAAGGGGTTCCATGAGAGCCACTTTTTTCTAACAGTGTACTGTACTTTTTAACGTTATGTGATGCAAAGATCCAAACACCTGTCACGTCCAATGGCAGTCTGTAATATGACTTTTTATACCATAATTATTGTGACGAAATTGAATTATAAATGCTTTTTTAAGTTATATATAGAATAGAAAGCAATTTATTATTTGGGTATTTGACTTCATGCCTATCGTTTGTATGTCTAAAATATTATTGTTTACTCGATATCCACCAAGAGCGATTCGCTACGGTTTGTTGATTTATAAAGGGGCATTTCCCGGATTTGTTATTACCTGTTATGGCCTATGGCTAAGGCCAGTTTGATTGATTGATTGATTGATTGAATGATGTGTTACGCCGTGCTTAAGGGTATTTCACTCATATGACGGCGGTGTATTCGTACAATAATTGAAACTAGCACAACCAAGATGTGAAGCGTTTCCTTAATGTTGGAAAGTTCTAAGTAAAGACAGCATTGCTACTCTTCAAACAAACTGCCCTTAGCAAGAGGGCCAGTTTATTTGGAGAGTAGCAATAATGTCTTAACTTAGCACTGGAGAAAGATTAACTTTCTAACCATATCAAAACACTTCATTGGTGCTAGTGTCAATTATTGTTGGAATACACCACCGTTATATAAGTGAAATACCATTAAGCACGGCGTAAAACACGACACAGTCAACCAATAAATCAATCGGTTATTATTAATATTTATTATGAAGATTATGAAGACTATGAATAAACGTACCTTCCAGGCCTTGCATGTCAAGCTCATTCCGGGCCTCTTCGAGTTCAATTTCCGAGGGATTTCTTCCTAACGAACGCAACAATGGCCCCAGCTCTCGGATGGGAATCTTCCCTTTACCGGACTTCTCAAATAGTTTGAAGGCAGAAAGTAATTCTGAAAATAAACATAAAATGACTCAAGCTGGCGACTAATGAACTGATTCTAGATTTGGAAATTATTTCTTAAAGATTAGAGATTTCATCTGGAGCAACCCAGCAATCAATCAATCAATCAATCGATCGATAGGTCAACCAATCTATAAATCAATATAATTGATTTTGAAAGACTGCTACTGTAGTATGACTAAACCATAAAATATATCATGTGATATATTAAAACCTGTTTGTATCTGTCAATTTTCATAGCCGTTTTTCGATAAATATTTTGTTAGCCTATATGTCTTGTTCGCCTATATTTCTTGTTGGTCTATATTTCTTGTTCGTCTATATTTCTTGTTGGCCTATATGTCTGGTTGGTTTATATTTTTTGTGGTCTATATTTCTTGTTCGTCTATATTTCTTGTTCGCCTATATTTCTTGTTGGTCTATATTTCTTGTTCGTCTATATTTCTTGTTCGCCTATATTTCTTGTTGGTTTATATTTTTTGTGGTCTATATTTCTTGTGCGTCTATATTTCTTGTTCGCCTATATTTCTTGTTGGTCTATATTTCTTGTTCGCCTATATTTCTTGTTAGTCTATATTTCTTGTTCGCCTATATTTCTTGTTCGTCTATATTTCTTGTTCGCCTATATTTCTTGTTCGTCTATATTTCTTGTTTGCCTATATTTCCAAACATAGAGAGAAGAGTAACGCGACGTCTATGGATATCTTAACCGAGAATCACTAAGATAACTATAAGTAGAGTACATTGTTCAGAGATAAGGCGACGCCTCTTTAACACGTCGTCTGTTGTTTGTTAGTTTAAAGCATCAATTATGAAATTTCCGTTTTTTGTATTAAAACAAAAACATTCATCACTACGTATCTAACAGTATGGTAAAAAAAGTATTATCCGGATGACTCCATCACATTTTTTTCAGATATTTTAAAAAAAACAATTACAATACTCGGTTTTCATTTTAAACTTTTCCAGTTAAATTATTTCACAGTTTATATTCTGGAACAGTAAGCAAGCTTTTTAATAGCAATGATTGGTTAAAATTTGTAATATGTAGACAGTAAAAAAAAAAATGTTATGTAACATGTCAACTCCATTGAAGTGTCAATTTGAATCCCTCTAAAGAACGCCCCGGCGGCAAACGTTCTTTCCCCCCAATAACTTGACATGATTCGTTTTAACGAGACTTTATGTTAAGAATTTTGGCTCGAACACGTGTCTCTTTTTAGGCTATACATGTTTGACATAAGTATGTCTTCTGGGTGTATATTTACACTATTTGTCTAGATGCGCCTTGCTTTGTGCTCTGTGCTTCTGAATAATCAAATAACCCATACCAGAAACGACAGTGTGACAGACAAATACAAATAACAGCATATTTTTCTTTCATTAATGGACAATAAGTTTCCCTAGAGTCAAAGGTTTACAATAAAAAATCAAATGATGTCGGACATTCTCACTGAACAGGAACAATAACTGATCCCAACCTCTCTTATTCGAGGAGGCACAAATATGTATTTTAACAGCAGTTTTCTATAGGGGACGAGACTAAGACAACTCTCGTACGCTATGCCAGGCAATCGCTCCTTAATTTACGCCAATATTTGGGGCGACGTATGGCACAGACCAGCAAATAAGTGCAAAACAAGATGGTCCGGGTGTATCTTAGAGTCAATGTCTCGACATAGGAAGTAGAATCGATTATATTTTAGAATGTTTATAAAGGTGAAACTGGTCATGACATAAGCATACGTAATGTATTACGTATTGGGGTTACGTGCTGTCACACCGGAAGTAGAATTCATTCAAATTTTTTAAAGAGCTTGTAAATGATTGGTTATAATTCCGCTGTGGGCGATCAATTGGGCAAGCGACAAGGCTATGGAGAGTGTCGTATAGTACTGACATTGTGAATGCCGAATACTCAGCATTTAGAAACTTTTCAAATGTAAAGTAAAGATCTTCTTAATCAGACGAAAACAAGCATTGTATCTTTACTGAACTTTTACCTAACCTGTCAGTTACTTGAAGTACGACTTGAAGCACTAGCCAAGCAAACAAATGTGTGAGACTAGGCTGTAATGGACGTACATTTTAACTAATCCTCTGATTGTTGTATCTGGGTTACTTCCGTGTTTCACCATCAGGTTCGAGCTCATAATTGTCTGTGCTGAGGGTTTGGGGGCGCGGGGACTTTCCTGTTGCCCAGGTGCTCTCAGGGCTAAGGGGCAACATGAAGCAGATCTTTTTGTGATGTATTGGTATTACGTCCTGTGATTGTCCTGTATGTGCCCTGTCTTGTCTTAATTTGTTCCCAGTGGCGTCGAGGGTGGTTTCCTTCACCCACGCCTTCATGTGAATGAAATAGCCTTAAGTACGACGTTAAACACAAATCAAACAAACAAACACAATTGTCTGCAGCTGACAAGATTTAATCTCCCTTAATATGATGATTGGTGTTTCCGGCTTTTGAATTTGTATTTTTGTCCAGCTGCAAGTAACTTTATATAACTGTTGTGATTACATATCTCAACTAAAAATGCTGTTTCTTTACCTGTTTATATCTTTGCATTGTAGAGAAAGAAAATTTGCCTGCCTCCGCCGAGTTTCTAACTAGGGCCTCTGGCTAGCAACCACAGCGCTTTCCTAGTATATATACCATTCGTTAAACAAACATAACGAAAAACTCGATGTAGCTTTAACTATCTCCAGTGCTGTTGAATTACAGAAAAGTGAATCATTAAGTGTAATAAAACTCAGTTTGTTCCAGGAAACACTTTAACTATTCTTTAACTAAGACATTACCTTCTCGTTGATCTTCCGGCAAAAATTTGTCTTGTATCGCTTCTTCGTTTTCCTACAATAGTAAAAAAAACAATAAAAACTCAAGAATATAATTATCACAAAACAAAACTTGTTTTATGGATATGTGCTTCTTTATAAAATATTAGCGCCTACTCAGGAGGAGACGATTCCGTTCTGTCGATGATAATCTTGTGTCCTTTTTTATTTAATTTTTTTTTACACATATTCTTACTTCTTAAGACATATTTACTTCTATAATAAATTATATTGGTGTGACTTGTTTTTCCCGCCGCATTCAATGCCATTTTACTGAGATAAAAAAAAATGTTGCGTTGAGGCAACTGGTCAAAAGTCGATAAAGACTATCGTTGAAAAAAACACCCACAATCTCAACAGCGACAGGAAAACTGCAATTTTCGATCGGGGATCTAAATGCGACCGTTTTATTTGCGGTACTTTGAGATTGAATATGGAGTTTATTTATTCTCCAAATATAAGTATTGCATATAGTGCATTATAATAACTGGAAGTATTGTTAGGCAGAATAAAGTCTATAAGACTTGTTCTATCCCCTCCCGTCCAAAGGCAGAACCTAGTAACTCACTTCTAATTGATTTTGAGAAAGCAAAGAAAAATTGCTTTTATATATATTAAAGCCGTATCCATTCGAGAAGATTTGATTATTCCTTTACAGATTTCAACAGGATTCCCTA
>JAQQZZ010139077.1:0-27565 GCA_030265115.1 Mopalia vespertina | reverse complement strand
CCCCCCCCCCCCCCAACACATCCCCCCAGAAACACATACCCTACGGTTTTGCTCCGTATCGTATATGGCAAGGCGAGAAAAGGACAACCCTTCCTCATGTAGATGAAATACTCTCGATTACGACGTTAAACCCCAATCAAATAAAACAAATTTCCTTGGTGCTGCATTATTTACAAGAGACATCCAGTGCACAATAATACTGTGTAAAGTCTTCAGTTATGTTTAATCTATAAATGTAGAGAATTGTGAGCGTGTAAGGCACTACATGATCCAAACACGTTCACAATCGTTGGAAAGATTATTTTTGTGAGGTTTAGAGCACCAAGTTATTTTCACCGAAACCGTCCTGTTCCGTTTCTTTATTTTAGGCAACCAGTGGAAGCCGGTATGGCAGCTTGACGAAAGTCGTCGCTGAACTAAGTTTTAGCCATGTACAGGCTTTTAGAGAGTGTTTGCTCTCGCAAGATTGTTCCCTTATCAGTTGTGGATTTTGTGGCAGGAAAGTCATTCCATATTATTATGTAAACGTCGGAAGCGGCCAAGAAATTCTGTAAGTCGAATCATGTAATCTTCAACATGTCTACGATAGTGAAAGTAATTTCCCTGTCTATATTATTGGCCTATACGTGTAATGCATAAACAGTTATAACTATCGATAAACGTTAAATATTATTGAAATAACCTTGGATTAGATAGACGTTATTACCGTAAAAGCCTAATAATTAGCTAGCATTTACTTATACATGGAAAACTGCTCATAATACTCGTTACAGTAAAGTTTCTAATTCGAGTCAAGAAATTAATGTTGTTTCATTTGTTTGTTCCACAGCTTGAACCTTTTTCTTCTTCATTTCCGATTCTTGTTATTATTCTTCATACTTATGTCTTCACAAGATACTATACAGATTTGAAAGACAATAAAAAGTGTCTGAGATTATTGGCTGCTTGTTCCGTGTTTATCGTCTACAATCGTCTCAGACTGTTGGGGATGTTTGGTGATTTAGAATTCCAAACTAGCAGCGGACATCTGTTATCGCTCCAGATCAGCGCTAGAGGACATGCATGTGTGTATACAAGGATACTCAACGGGAAAGCAGGAAATAGGGATTCGTCGTCAAGGTGTTGGACAATTCAAATCGAAGTAAAAAGCATTGTCAGTCACACTTATCAAGTTTCTTAAATACGCGTGCTATGAATCAGATATGATTTGTAGACAGACAACGAGACGCCAATTCTATAGCAGAAACGTGCTGTCTTCTTGTCGCGAAAGTTTTATGAACAGATGGACAGTCTACTATTCATCACTACGTGAACTAAGTGATTTTAAGGAGAAGTTCTTTCGTTTTTAGCATATAGTTAGATAATACAAGCAATCTACCTTGAACGAATCAATAATAGGTGTCTTACTGGAAAATCTGGTTTGTTGGTATTGTAGTCCCATCTTCATGGTTGGGTTATGCGCATCAAACTTAGAAGCCGACCGCTTTGCACGTGAAATGTAAACAAAAAATAGCAGACAGTTAAGGGGAAGATTTATGTTGCCTCAGAGCGAAGGGGCGACACGAAGCCGCTCTGTTTATGAAGTCTTTGTATTGTATCCTTTGATTGTCTTCTCTTTGTTGCCAGCGGCGTCGATGCTGGTTTCCTCACCCTTTGGACTGGCACGCCGTCATATGAGTGGTGGTAAACCCCAATCAACCGAACTACCAATTTAACAACAAATAAAAGCGCGTGTGATGCTTCGGTGTAATTCAGTGGGGAACTTAGGAACTGGAGGTATTCTCTCTTGGAGAAAAACAGCAATGTGGAAACCCTTGTGTCAATTAACTTCCTCCAAAATGAAAAATGCTATTGGAGAAATTAGCAACGACTGATGAGCAATGGTCGTGGGTGTCCTGTCGATAGGTCATTGTTCGTGGTAGTGTACCGGATATAGTTCACCAACATTGTGTACTGTATCTTTGAAACAGGTTATTTGTGTTGGTACAATGGCTTTCTTTTGTGAGAAACACAAAACCACGTTCGTAATATGACACAGGCGCGTCTTGTCTTTTCCAGCTAAATAGGGAACAAATATCTTTAGTGATATCCAGTTGACACGAAGATTGATTGATTGATTGGTGTTTTACGCCGTACTTAAGGATATTTCACTTATATGGCGGCAGTGTATTCCAACAATAATTGATAGTAATACAACCGAGATGTGAAGCGTTGCAATAATGTTGGAAAGTCAATTTCCCTCAAATTTTAAGCGAAGACAGCATGGCGACTCTCCAAACTGCCAGAGGAAGACCCATAGCGTAGTACACTGTGTTTGTAGCCACACCGTGTGCTTATCGAAGTGGAAGAACATTATATTCGTTGCTATCAATAATATAATCATATTTATCTCGCATTCAATGACATAAATCGACCTGACTGCAACGCATATTATTTTGTTAATACATACGATGCAAGATATAAGGCAATGAAGTATATTCTACCAAGCCAGACAACAATTTCAAAGATTATTGATTTGTTTTTTGCTCATTACTCTGTTTGGCCTGCAGACAACATTATATCAGTCAACTTTTCGCGTCGTTCCACATTAATAACATCCGATAGAAGGTTACTGAACAACTTGGAGTATGTTGGAAATTACTTTCAGGCTAATTCGACAATATATAATCCTGTGCAATATTCCACGAAGGTGGTGCACGACAAGCGGAGACGTATAGATATAAGTTACTGTTAGCTTTTCCTTCGAATCTCGGTTAAGTCAAAGTATGTTTTTACCACATGGTGTTAGCGATGAATAAAACAGGAGATAATATGTTTGACTAATGCGACATACTAATGACACAATATTTCATTTCTATGTGATTATCACCTAATGGAACACTGAAACAATATTTGTTGTTGCATGTTAAAGTTAGATAACTTAGAGAATAGAGTGTAGAGATCGGATTCCTACCTCCTTTGGTTAATTGTATAGTAAGACACAATGGATATACGGACGGCATTTAAGCGATATTTGGAAACTTAACTAGAGGAGAATTCGACCTTTGCTTAGATCAACTTCTGGAATCGGCAAAGTGACCTTGTCAGCTTGCAGGTAAACATATAAATGCCCGGTTCAAGGTGATAAAATAAACAATGTTGAGCTCATTATTTAACAGAACTAGGGCACTACAAAACTGTGGCCACAGTAAAATGCATGTTTGACTGACTGAAATATAGCTTCATATACAAGTTAGCATATAACCACACATGTTCCGATTGAAGCTATTGAAGGCATTTAACAAAGTAACAAGAAATTATATGGCATGTCGTTCACGTTAGGCTAAGTCACGAATGGATGTTAGATCTGTATGGTAAACTTTGTAAAGCGTATCATACGCCAGTCTCATTAAATGCAATTGAGGCATTCAAGTTCACAAGATTAATTTTTACATGAATGATACACCTTTTATGTTGTCGGTGTTTTTTAAGAGGTTTCCTCTCGTTTTTTCCCCCACTGTGTTTCCACTCTAAGTACATATCAGTATAAAGTGCATGGACAACCCGCCTTCACATAAGTGATTTCCCTCGAGTACGACGTTAAACCCCAAACAATCCAGTCTGGGGGATACGGTGCAAGGGAAGCAACTTTGGCATCGTGGTCCGTGTATTGAACATTGATTATCACAGCAGGCTTTGAGCTGTCTCCTGTAACTGGGGTTTGTGTCCAGTCACAAGTTCTGTGAAATTTTATCTTGCTGTGCGAGGGAGTAAGGGAGATAACTTGTGTATTCCTGTTAGTAAAACTAGATAAAGTTGTATTGGTTACGAGGAAATTTAGCCAACTCGAACGGGCACTAAACATATATTAAGCTAAATATAACGAAGCCTTTTCTGTAGACAAATAATTTTTACTTTATTTTTAGTTGTTAAGTCTTTTCTTAGCCAGAAATTGAATAGGTTATAATAAATGGCTGCATATCCGTTCAACGTTCCAATGATGACCCAATCCGGCAAGAATTTATTAATAAGGCGAGTACAATAATTTGAAAAGAAAATATAGATATTATATAGTGTAGATAAGTAATACAGGACGTTTTCTATACGCAGGGCCGAATCAATATTTCATCCAGAATTCTCAATAAAATCGTTTGCGATAAATGAAATATCTTTAAACGAATAATCGACATTGAATATTATACATCGATATCAATAAATACTTAATGTTGTCGATATTTCATTTATTGATGTCGACATTTTATTGAAAACAATGACTATTTATAATTCATTTATTTTCGATAATTCATTTATTTATATTGATAACTGAATGATTGATATCGATAAATGTCAACGAAGTACTATTGATATCACTAACCCCGTTATGGATATCGATCAATTATTATTAAAACCAATGAGGACACGCCGACGAGCATACAAACCGACTAAGATATCCCTCGTGTTTAAGCTAGTCAATTTCAATCTACATTTCTTCTGACCGAACGTTGGTAGAGTATATACCTGCAACGCTCACGTTCTGATCAATCTGCCGACCATCAGTATGGCAGAGATTGTCAACTTTGCCTTCCAGTAACGACAGCACATGTTTTAAACCCCTGCCTATAGCGTTACGCCTGTGCGCGCGAGCATGTGTACATGTATGTGTTCGAGAAAAACATAACATATTCGTGTCCGCCTAATAGATTCGTCGTGCATGATGTAATTTTGAAATCATGTGACACACGTGCTCACCACATGACAACGATGATCAAGGTTACAGTTAAAGGACAAATGTTGGGCGCCTTACATTTGTTGCCTCACTTATAACTTTATTGGGCAAAATTCGTGTCGTCAGGTTATTGTCACAATTAATTGATTAATTAATTGATCGATTGGTGTTTGTCGCCCTACTTAAGGGTATTTCACTTATATGACGGCGGTGTATTCCAACGATAATTGACACTAGCATAACCACAAAATGTGAAATGTTTTGATAATGCTGGAAAGTTAATCTTCCTCCGGTGCTAAATAAAGAGCTCATTGCTTCTCCCCAAACAACGTGCCTTTACCCAGACGACCACGGCACAAATGAAGCTCCAGTTTATTTCTTTTTTCCGGCTGATAACGCTTTCTTGTATTATAGTATTGTAAAACTAGTTTGTACTAGTGATCACCATATTACAATAATGTGTGGCGTGCAAAATTCATTTCCCCTGGAGGTCGAGGTCTGCGAACACATTTCTAGCTTTCTTTACAGCAAGGCAATCAACAGACTAAGGAATAATTCAATTGTATTTCGTTATTCCACTTATTAGGAAGAAACGATAAAAAGTCGACCACATTGTATTTTTTAAAGAAAGTTTTACAATCCTTTAAGCATTTCGCGCAAAGATTTTTTTCTGCAAGGTGGCATATTCTATAGACGCCAATTGTAGGAATTGTCGAGTTGCGCCTAAGCACATTTCAGGTCCACGTTTGAGCTCAAATTCGATATCATAATGGTCGCTACGAACCGTTGCAGATCACGAATATATAGTATTCGATGTTAGTATTGGATTGCAAAGGAAGATGTTTAATGTAATTGAGATACACTTTATTTTGAGCGGAGAGATATCTACACAAGCAGATAAATTACGTAAAAAATCCAAAAATAATCATTGCGTGTGGCAAGCCGTTATCCACCATACGGTAGTCATCTCTTACTATTTCTCCACTCTGACAATACTTGCTTAATAAACCCATCTGTTCTATCCACATCTATAGGGGATTATAATTGTCGAAGATTTCTTAAGTAAATCTAATTCATAATGGATGATTGATATCTTTCGAAGAAATATATAATAAGACATACATGTACTATCAATTTCTCTCTTAGGTTAGCAAACAATTGATCAAGCTTGTGTTCAAATATCAACAAAGCGAAAAATGTATTTTTTGAAGCAGTCATCTAGTGCTCGGTAGACTCAACAAATACAGCAACATCAATAATTTCAGGAACAAACAGTAGTCCTACAGCCATTGTTCCTGGGAAATTAAGATCCAAATAGTTACGCAACAATTCCTTTAACCACCCGCCCGTCCATGTTATTGGTAGAATATCTTTGATCAGCGTCAGTGAATATGTAAAAAAAAAACACACAGCGAAGAAATAAGAATCATAATATGGCAAATAGTGGACAAGAGTATTATGATATATATTTTACATTCAATTAATTATAGAGAAAAAATTTGGCGGGAATAAAGTCCATTATCTGGTTTTATCCAATGCTGGATACCCTTTTTAAGTCACTGGCAAACTCGATTGTCTAATACGACATATGGCCGAGGGGCGGGGTCGGGGGGATACAGATATACCATAACATAACATTAGGAATAGAATAAACATAATAATATTGGTTGGTGATATTGGCGTATGAATCCTTATCGATATTCGCGCAATATAATAACATTAAAAAATATAGACAGACAGCTTTAACAATGGACAGTAGAATTTGATTGAATAATTTCGGTATTTTATTATTTTGATTATCACAGAGAAATTGCAATAAAAAATATACAGCTTAAAGGGAATGAGATGGTCAATTCCACTCTTTAGGTGCAACATGGTTGAAAACATATACAAAAAAGTGGTATATAGGGGTCGCTGCTTTGTATGCCAGATTGTCTGCAGATTTGATCTCGCGACTCGAACGTTGTCATTAGGAATCACCCCATCTTCGCTAACCAAGAGGTTCATTACGAGCTATGTTCTACATTATACACCTTGGCAAACCTAGTGGCTGTAACCAGAATCTGGAGCCATGTCTTTCTGGAAAGGGGCTCGGGGCCGTGAATTAGTGGCAAAGTTGACACTCTCTGCCATACCCTGAGTCTTTCTTCAGTAAGAGGATCGAGCCCGTCTGTCGACTCATGTATATGAGGGAGTCCCACGATGTGGCTCCGACAATAGCGGGGGTGGTTTTTACGAGATTTCATCCCGGTTTTCCGCTGTACTTAAGCCAGTAACAGTCTGGAGTGGACAATCCGTCGTCAAATAGGTGAAATACCTTTGAGTACGACGTTACACCCCAATCAAACAAACAAATCAAATCTGTCTGGCGACAAAGTAGGCACTCAATCTGATGGCGTGTCCAGGTAGGACTCGGGTAGTGAAAGTTTGCGACAAGTGTCAACAGCGAATATTGTAGGTACCCTGAAAGCAAATAAATGACTGTTCGGAGGTAATTTAACAGGCGCAATTAACTCAAACCTGGGTCACTTTATTCCCCGGAATGCGTCGCTGTAAATCCCGGTTATAACGACCTGGTCCTTAAAAGGTTGTAATATGGACTAGTACGGAATAAAACTTTTGTTTAGCGAAGAAAAGCACCGGACGGAATACAAGTAACCCGTTATAACCCTGTTTGTGTTACATTACGTGCACGACTTCAACGTTTCAACTAAAGCGCAGGATTTGAGAAAAATAACTCATTTTGCCATTAATTAAATATCACGAAATTAAACTGTCCTTTTGCAGGAACAGCATTGGCCAGTATTATATTGACAAGGAATCCACGTAACACATTAGAGTCTATATATATAATTTTTTTTAAAGAAAAGCAAGATATTAATATCTTGCTTTTCTTATCATTTTTATCAAAAATTTATCATTTTAATAGATAAAATGGAACGTTGGATGTGTGTGTTTTTGAAGTCCACAATTATATCTTGGCCAGCAACAGAATAACTATTCAACTTGCCGTAAACTGTTACTCCTATAACGTGAAATAAAACTGACTTCCTCGATCTTATCTTCCTGTGATGACAAAAACAAACCGGCAGTGAACTGTAATCATACCAGTGAATAATAGCCCCGACAACGATAATAAAACCAAGTGAATAGAAAGGGTCATGACCCTATACAGTACCGGAACTAGTTATTTTTGACCCCGACAAGATCTACAGGGGTCTCGTGTTGCCTTGAGCTTATTCACTGTTTCCCCGTTAATTGCATTGAAATTTGAGCTCTCTGCTCCTGTTTCTACAGCAGACAAAATATTGTTTTGCTATAGGATTCTAAACACATGTTTGCTTCCACTCAGCATGTTCATAAATAGAAGCAAATGGGAAAATAAACAATAGAACAAAAATTTTGATTTGCACAGTGTTCGCCAGGCTGATTATGTATTACCGACGAAACAGACTGAACAAAGTTACTGCGGATACCAATCGAAAGTCCATTTGGACGAAAAGCAATACGTTGTCATACGTTTCGTCATCTCCCGGTACCTGCATGGTAAAGTGTACAGACGGCTTGGTCGCAAAGCGTGACGTTTTTTTTGTAGGACTCAAGATTAGATTATTCTCAGCCATGTTTAGGACTGTCTGATTGAGCGCGTTCTTTAGAACAGTATCCATGTGAAGCGTTTAGATCCCACACTAATTTATTCCAATTAATGGCTTTCTGTAAAAGGTCATGCGTTATCTGTCCGTCAGATGGAAGCACTGTCGCTTCACCTTCCTGATTATTTGTCTCCGTTTGACGTCGACCAGAAACACATTATCGGACATGGACGTGATAATACATACGTTAAGAACACCTTTGAACTTTAGCCATGACAGTGAGACATAGTTAACTTGTGTCG
The DNA here is from genome assembly GCA_030265115.1 of Mopalia vespertina. NCBI lineage: Eukaryota > Metazoa > Mollusca > Polyplacophora > Chitonida > Mopaliidae > Mopalia > Mopalia vespertina. The sequence continues at coordinate 18,965 of JAQQZZ010139077.1, read as the reverse complement.
GCTATCTGTTTGCAGCACCGACACGCAGACAATTAATCTGTCCGTTTTCTCGCCTATGTCTATCCCAAATAAAATTCGATTACGGGGATTCGGCGTATATGTGACTGAAGATACAGGGACAGTGCAACTGAAGGCTTGTGGCGTCCACATTCTACACTATTCCGTTTAAGATAAGAGGCGATGCACTCAATTCTAATCGAAATACCTGGTTTATGGCATCGTTAAATAAATAAACAATAGAGAGCACTTTCAGTTTCAATCTAAATCGGCCTAGGGGTTTTATTTATATTTTTTGATTCGATGTAAGAAAGCCAGGATTAAATCCCAATTACAGGTCAATGATCAGCATTATTGTGGAAGGTCACCCCTCGACCTTCTGTTAGTTGCTGATAAACCAGCTGACATTTTAACAGAGGGCGGCTGCAACTCTGGTGCGGAGGGGATACAATGCACACATGAGCACAATCAAGACATGTTCGCCACGGATGCCCGACTAATGTGTACTCATTGCGTCACAAAGGTTATAGTGTTAATCGAGTCACTCTGAACAATAATGGTCTAACTGCAATGTTGATCTTTTCTTAATACAATTACATAAAGATATTTAAAAAACTAGCTTGCAATATATTACGTCTTTCCTTCTTCTTTTTGATTGTTTTGATTCTGCTTTCTCTTTTAAAAAGGCTTTTTTTTACCTTTAACCAAAACGTTTTCAAATTCAAGTCATAAAATATGGTTTGTTTGTTTGTTTGATTTGGGTTCAACGTCGTACTCAAGGGTATATCACTTTTATGACGACGTGCCAGCCCAATGGGTGACGGAAACCACCCTCAACACCACTGGCAACAAACAAAGATAAGACGGGACAAATATAGGACAATAACAGGACACAATATAGACACCACTAACAGATCGGCTTCCTGTTTCCCCTTTAGCTCTGAGAGCACCAGGGCAACATGAAGCTCCCTCAAACCACCCGCCATAAAATATGGAGTTAGACCACTATTGTTCTGAAGGGCTAATTAATCTAGCGAAACTAGTCTCTGTAACATGAGATGGGGAATGTACAGCCTCGTGCTATGCTGGCGACCTTTCCTGACAAGCGCCAATAATATTAATTTTCCAGATCTTTCCTGGTAAGTAGGTATTCGTGCGGGAAGGTATATAAACATATCGTTGCGCCAAAATATCTTGTAAGATGTAGGCTACATCAAAGACATTGATGTTTTAGCAATTTGAGTCCGACATTAATAACAGAGACTCAAATGTCATGGAAATGGCAACCAATTGGTCCCAGAGCAACTTGATCGACACGAACATACGGGGATAACTGCATTCTATACTGTTGTAAACTTTGACAGAGATGTGGGGATGAGTTGAGCACATAGCTGAGTTGATTATGTGGTTATTCGATTTGCGTGTACCAGCTTACATAAGCTTGCACCATTCTGGCGATGGAGGTGTATCTGTCTGAAATAGGTAGACTCATTCCTCTTTATAAGATTAAACTCATACCTCGGCCACAGGCCACAATTAATTTTACATAAGCCATAATGTTAAAGACTGGTCTTACAAATGCTTCCCTAATTATTGGTATGCCTCTGGCAGTTATCTTAATCAACCTGACCTGAATTGACAACGGCAAGCTTGACACAACATAATGTTTGAATATTTGAATGAAACAGATCAACATGCAGTCTTTATACATCAAAAATTACCTTCTTACGCTAATATACCCGGATTCCAATGCTTCATGCCAATACCAAAAGTAAACTAAAACACAATCTGTAATATTACAAAATATAAACTAGAAAACCAACACTCACTTTTTTAGAAATAAACTCGATCCTCTAACAAAACTGAGGCAATAGCTGTTCTACGCCATTTTCTAAAAACATTAATTTGTGAAGCGCGACGGCCATGTTAACAGTGGCAACTCATTTTGCAAACTTTGGCAACGTAAATTAAGCAGGGAGAATATACTTGTATATTATATTAATTCATTAAAAGGGAATAAATTCATTAAAAGGGAATAATTTCATTTCCGGTCAGGAATGACAGGGAAAAAAATTGACGCATCAAGCATGATAAATGAGGTCTGTATTACGTAACAGAAATCCCCACGGAGTTGGAGTTTGAATATAATTTCTCTCGTCTGCGCGGAAGTAAATAATAAACCTGACAAAGTACGTGACCAATCAATGAAAAAAAAAATAGTTCATTGTATGATGCTCCAAATCCGATACTTTACCAAAATATCTTGGGAAAATGAATTTTCAACCATCTAAATCCCCGGAAAATTACATTTTAGACGCCTTCTACAGTAATTAATTTGCTTGTTTGATTGTGTTTCAACGCCGCACTTAAGGTTATTTCACTCATATGCATATGAAGGCATGTCAGTCCAATGGTGAAAAAAAAAAACAAAAACACTCGACACCACATTAGTTTCGATAGCACCAAGCTCCCTCTCAGTTTGCAGTACGTGATTTCAACAAAATATTTATAGTAATCCAACTTAGCTAATAGTGCTTTATTTTGGAAGGGCATCAAATGTGATGTAACAAGTTGAAGCGGTATGTTTCTTGGACTTTATTTCGGCCTACTTCATCAAATGGCCCAGTTTCATCTGTCAAACAAATTAGGGCTATTATTTAAATGAGTTTGTTTAAAATTGTTGATTTATTTAAAAATCATTTAAGACTTAATATTTGTGTTCGCCTGTACCGTCAGATTTATTTAGGCTTACTTCATCAAATGGCCCAGTTTTATATGGTAAATGAATTGGGCTATTATTTAAATGAGTTTGTTTCAAATTGTTGATTTATTTATAAATCATTTAAGCCTTAATATTTCTGTTCGCCTGTACCGTCAGATTTATTTATAAATCATTTAAGCCTTAATATTTCTGTTCGCCTGTACCGTCAGATTTGTTGTTCTTAAACAAGGTAATAACTGTGAGTTGAAATAAATAATAAATAATATGTTGCATGTACGCAGTAATAATCTCTTTGAAATTCGGTTTTCAAACTTGTTGAAGCTTTGTGAAAAAGCAGTTTCATTGAATATTGAATAAGACACAAGGGCAACGGATGGAATTGATTAAGTCGATGGAGACGGCATTAAGTCAGAAACTATTGCCTATTTGTTAACCAGTCTCTGCCCCTTTATAAAGATTCCCAAGTGGGAATAAACTCGTTCTAGACGCCTTTTTTGCGGTAAGAAACAACTAGTTCGAAACTTTTCTGGAGCTGGTGTTGATGCCTCTATCCACTTCGCTCCCAGTTGTTTCATTCAAGTTGTTTTTCAAAAAGCCAGTTAAACGACCGCTGCCGAAATTGATTGACTAAATTTCTATCTTTTGAGGTGACTCACTTGTGGCCCTCTTCGGCACAGATCACAACATTTGTCTGAGGTATAAGTAGAAGGATTTGTATATATAAATAGCTGCTGACCAGTGAGCGCAGAATTGGTTGAGGAAATCAATTTATAAGCACAGTTGGACTTTCGTGTAGTACAGCTAAAACCTTACGGAGGTCCCTGTGTAATTGGTGCGCTATAGCAACCAGCAGAATGTCGTATGTTTTGGGGATTGTACCGCACAATAATAATTGCCAATCGTCTGTAATTTGTATGTTAGTCTGCCTTATTTTTAATTTGTAACAATGTATTGATACATTTAAACTGTCAGACGATTGGTCATTACGAGCTGACATCACTGATTGATTTGCTGGTCAAACGATTTAAGGGCAACGCTACTGAATAAACAGAAACACAGTTTTAATGTCTTTATTTTAGTTTATAATTGGTTTTCAAAAATATCCATATTAATACCCGAGTCGAGACTACCGAGAACTAAAGGGCTAATTCGTATTAATTGACTTTTTGCAATTGTATGTATGGAATCTTACCAGGATGAATTATTCTCAGAGTAAATTGACAAATGAATAACACATCTTCTCTTTATCTTAAGATAGTAGGTGATTAATTATGAGATCAGAAACCCTAAATAAAACAAAAATGTGTATTTGATGCCGTGGTTCAGTAATTAACGTATGCGATGTATAGTTCACAAAATCGAGCGGGTGGTTGGAGAGAGCTTCATGTTGCTCTGGTGCTAAAGAGGAAAGGAAGCCGATATGTTTTGTGTATTTGTCGATGTAACAAGAGTCTTTAAGAATAGAAAAAATTGGGTTACTACACAGAATGGTATAACAAATATCGGGTAACTACACAGAACGGTATAATTTAGCTAAGAATAGCAAATATCGGTTTGCTACGCAGAATGGTATAATTTAGGTAAGAATAGCAAATATCAGCTTGCTACGCACAATGGTATTATTTAGGTAAGAATAGCAAATATGGGGTAACTACACAGAATGGTATAGCAAATATGGGGTTACTACGCAGAATGGTATAATTTAGGTAAGAATTGCAAATATGGGGTAACTACACAGGCTGGTATAGCAAATATCGGGATACTACACAGAATGGTATAATTTAGCTAAGAATAGCAAATATCGGGTAACTACACAGAATGGTATAATTTAGGTAAGAATAGCAAATATCGAGTTGCTAGGCAGAATGGTATAATTTAGATAAGAATAGCAAATATGGGGTAACTACGCAGAATGGTAAAGCAAATATCGGGTTACTACGCAGAATGGTATAATTTAGGTAAGAATAGCAAATATGGGGTAACTACACAGAACGGTATAGCAAATATCGGGCTACTTCGCAGAATGGTATAATTTAGGTAAAAATAGCAAATATGGGGTAACTACACAGAATGGTATAGCAAATATCGGGTTACTACACAGAATGTTATAATTTAGCTATTTACGAACGTGATCAAAATACGATTTGACGAAAAATAAATCAGTCTCTAAGCATCCGATGCATGCAAAATACAAACAACGTTTGCAAAATCAATACAGTTTTTTTTATTGTTCTAGGAAAAAAAGTCTTACATATATAAAGGCATTATGGATAAAGTCCTTCAAATGTATAAAATACAACAGAACCTCATAGGCCCTACCCTGGTATCGCGTTTATCTGTAAAAATGTTGAGCTGTCGATGTTATGATAAATGTGTTCGGTACAGAATACAGTTAACTAATACAATACAATATAATACAATAGGAGCTGAACAGTAACAATGCAGCTTTGAGTCGCGCTGTAAATCACTACTTGAAGTTTAGCACAGAGGTAAAATCTTAAATAGTGTTGATAATGATAATAACTGCCTTTCCAAAATATAAGTAATTATACTGATGTTCATCGTTACTTTTCAAATGCTTGTCACATCATTTTGGCGATTGACAAGATATCGGGTTAAGGATATGTCGAATTTTCCTGATTTTATATATTTCTTGACTTGACTAGGGTTAACGCCGTGCTTATTTTACGGTGTGTCAGCCGAACGGGTGAAGGAAACCGCCTTCAACGTCACTGAGTGATTGATAGACAAGACTGGACAACCACAAGAGTGGACATCGGATTTATTGCTGATTTATAAACTCCTTTTCGGTCGAACACTGTTGCTTTATTAAGTGGCCGTCTAATGTCCAATCAATGCTTTAGTCATCTATGATAAATGATGGTCGCATTTTAGAAATGCATCGGATCAACTTGTTAAAACGTCTTCTGTCTGTCCGCTGTAAGCAGACTGTGCATGGATTTGGTACCAGTTTATTGGGTATTCGACATCTTTGTATTAATTGAGGCCCCTGCTGTCTCATGGGAACAACCGTTCTGTCTACACAGTTTTATAGTTAAATTCATCCTGTAACTTAGTTCACAGATAAAAAGTGATTTCCCGAGTGGTGGTTAAGAGTCCATTTAATCGATTGAGTTAATAACAACAGGTCAAATGTCGAATAGACACACTCGGGATGATCCTAACAGAGAGTAACCCGGATGGGGGAATCGTTGTGCTTTAAACACTAGTCGTTTGAGAATAACAATGGTTTTTATTGGCATACAAGCGGTCGGTGCCAATTAAAAAACCAAATCAACAGCAGTCATCGCCCAAGGCACTTTGGTTATCTGTTTTCATGATTAAAGGTCATTTTGAAAATCCAATAGGATTCCATAGCAAAATCCTCTAGGATTTTTTGTAAGGAATAGTTTTAAATAAAGTTAATCAAACATTACTCTAAAGTCACATGCCACGATATTTTTTGCAATGGCCTTGCCCAATATTCCTCTTCGTATATATGTGCAATTTCAAAGTTAAAGAATCCCTCCTATATGTGTAGGTTAACTAGCTTATCTCAGAGAAAAGAACGACTCTGTTAGAACAAACACCCCAAGTAAATTTTAAAGGGTGCTAACGATAACACGGAAGCTTTATAGTCAAACAACGACGCAATCATTCCCTGCTGTCAAATATGTCACCACCAGGCGCTTATTATTTACATTATTTACGAACGTGTTAGTCAAGAAGATGAAGTCATTGCAATAAGAAGCGTATTTGCATGTGTTTATGCCACTCGGCACAATTTATTCTGACATTATATGAAAAACTGTCTTCTTTTCAGTAATAATGTTAGAGTGATACGGTCTTGGCAGATGACAGTTGTATAGATAGGACTACCTACGGACTCTATCGAAAGAAGTCAGTAAATTGTTCTCTCTTCATGTATTCAGTTTATATATATAACAAAATTACTTCATCATAATAGGATCAAATGCGTATCTTCGGTATGTTAAATATATGGAAGCCACAATGTGTCACAATGTATTCCAGCAGAAATCCATCAACATTAAATAAATATTTGTGTTAGTGTTACCCGATATTTAGAATTGAAGACGAGTCGATATCAAGATATTTATTATCCTATTTCGGTTTACGTCATGCATATACAACGTGAATCAATCTCACATAAAGACGACTAACAGATGCCCCAATCATAGTTCGAAATGGAAAATGGTAGTTATTTTGTTTGTAACACTGCGAGACAGACCTTGCATTTCAATAACTTAAACGACCTGAACGTACATACATGTACTTTGGAAATTGTTGTCTCATCGCCCAAATATTCTTCACCTAAACCACATAAGAGGTGTAAAGGCGTATTAAGTTGTCTACCATCTAACAGAGACAGTGGTGCCGTTATCGCTGAGTTACCCACAAATAAAACTATATATATCTCTTTGAAAGCTGACATCAACTCTGGAGACACCATCTGATTGTGAAAACAAATAAATCTCCAATCACTTACACAATAGTTGCCCCGTTTGAAACCCAAGCAGCACACCAACAGTAGCTAATGACAATCAACACATAAATGTCGGCAAACCATGAAATGTATCAATATACGATTGGTAGTAACCATGCTAGGGGACTGCCCGATTTTGTTGCGTTTTGAGCGGTCCGGGATACACACGGCCAATCAGAACACCGCTATTTCGGTGGAATCTCCCTAAAGTCGGGGCTATAACTCACTCGATAATAATTTATTCTCAACACCGCGTGTTTTGTTTAACGCAAAGTATTGCTACTTTCTAGTTAATAAAATACACGTAGGTTTAAAATATTCAAGTTACAAAATATTGAAACCCCATGCGCTTATGGAATTAGGTAATAATCTCGTCATGACTGTTGTAACAGTGCAACAGTGTGTAGTTTCAGTACTTGGCAAACAGACCACATAAAGTCGATTACATGAGCTCTTCTTTCGCTTTAGTGATATTCACCGGCCAGTTGATATATCTTAAACCGATTTCTTATCGGCAGAGAATATTACAGGAGGAATTTTACTTTCAAGCTGGGAAGAAGGAATGACCCTTCACAGAAACAATTGGGCTGTCCATTAAGATCCGCCTGTCAAACGTGTCTAAAGCTGGTGACAAATCCATGTCTTTATCGTCTGACTGGTGATATGCAGAATCATTTAGATGGGAATTTTATCAAGGCCATTTCTGAGTTAGGCAAATTGAGGAAGTTATCTGTAACTGTGTCAGTAACTTGACACGTCACGGTTACTTAAGACACCAACCATAACCTTGTCCTGTAACGAATGGCGTATTCTCTGACAAAGCATACAGTTCATGGCAATGTATTGCGATATTTCAATTTTCATTTTTTGAATGTCCTTATTTTCGAATTTTTGTTTGTTTGTTTGGGGCTTAACGCCGTATTTAAGGTTATTTCACTCACATGACGTTATTTCAGTCAAATGGGTGCAGAAAACCACCCCCGACACCACTGTCAGCAAACAAAAACATCAGAGGACAAATAGGGGACACTCACAGGACTGCTATGGACAGGTTTGTTCGCGGTTACAATTGAAGTAACTCATTATATGAATATCTAACGTTAGGTGAAATTCCGTCGAGAGAGTACATGCACGGTAGATATTCTGACATGGTCCTAAAGTTTACAGGTCTGCAATTGGTGACATACTGATACCAGCATGATGTCTTCGTGATGTACAATGGCTATCATAGGCGACACAAGTTACATCCAGGCAGTCCCATTTTGCACCAAACGAAGAGCTGTTAGCGTAATTATACACTAAGTCTATTTCACCGTCTTCCGGGGCACTTTTGTTAACGTCCATGGTTGATTAGGGAGTGGTAAAATCACCATTGCAACATGTCACTGCCATCCCTCCCCGCTATTAAAGGATCAACTGATGAAATGGAAGTCTCTCCGTCTTAGATGAACAGGGCTTTGCTAAAGCGGCGCGTTGAGGGTATAATTCTCAATAATCAAGGAAGTAAATGGACGAGCCGCAAATCTTTGTTACGGTCTGCCTTCATGCGGCCATGTGAACCAGCTGCAATTGACACAGAAATTGATAAAAAATTTCGAGTGACTATTTCGGAAATGTCTGGTCATAAAATAACCGAATAAAAGTATTTTTAGCAGAACTCAGGAAAAATTCTTAAGAACTGCCACAATAAAGTTGACGTTGCATTCCACATATCGATTGATATATCTTTAAAATGGATCTTAATACACTCAAAGTGTGCTATATACGTCTGCATCTACGACACATTCTCCACTTTCTTTCTTCTTTATTGGCGCCTTATGTCGTACGCAAGGATATTTCCTTTATATTACGTTGGGAATGTCCATTTGTCTCTGCTCTTCTTCAATAACGTGAAAACCGGAAGAAAACCTCGTTACAAAAACACCCCGTGAGTGCTGAAGCCACCTGATATATACCTCAGGTCAATACTGGTACTCGATCCTGTGAGCGGTACATCGGAGGAGGATCAGTCATCCGATACGCTAACCACTGATCCATGGACACGGGTTGATTCGACATCAAACACATACCCCTTAACTTTTTGAAACAGTCATTTCTATCAGGGACATGCTTGACAACATTGGTGGCGATGCTGTCGTCATGTTCCCGGATCGGTGTGTATCCTTAATGCTATAAAAGAGTAGTTAAATATTTAATAACCTTTATGTAGGATTTATAGATATCAACTGCATACTACCATGACATATTTATAATTGGTTACACGTATGTCTTTCTCTCCAAGATGTATAACTAAAGTGCTTCACACTGGTACAGAGTTTACCGAATAATTGAATATGTAACGAATGTCAAATAATCTTCACTCCACGTCGTTGAAATACAGCTGAATGTGACGTAAAACTGTAACCAACCAATCAATCAATAAACCAACCAATCAATTAATGAATTAAACAATCCATCAATCAAGTAACCAACCAATCATACAATATAGATACAATAGGAAAGGACCCGATTAATTGTCGAAACAGCTTTGCGAAATTTGCATGATATTTGACAGCGTGTTAGTCACATCAGAATTGATTCCATGTAAATTCGTACACGCTATTTGTTTATTTTAAAGATTTCTTAGACGGCAAGACGATTTGATTGATTGATTAGTGTTTAACACCACCCTCAGCAGTGACAAGACAGAGAAAAACCATAATAAATTTTGACAATTGGCATAGACCACAGCCTGCACAAGAAATACGACTGTCACGTTAAAACGGGTTACACAGACCAAGTGCTTTGAGTTAACGGCATCGGTAACTTAAATCGGAATTTTACGTTTTTCTACCGAGAACACGTTTGTGCTGCTCTCTCAAATGGTGTTTAAAAGAAGAGTAATCTTTGACATGAAAGGAGCATTTCTGTAAAACCGTGATTGCCTGCGGGTGTTCCTGCCAATGTTGCTGTAAGCTGTTTCTCATTATATTCGACATTTGATGCTTCCCTGTCAACACGTGATAAGAGTTGTTGAAATACTCCGCACTACGGCACACTTACGCAACAGAAGCGCGGTTAATCTACCAGCCAAAGAAAAACACTCTTGGCCCTGAACCCAGCTATAAAAACAATTGCATCGAGAACCATGTGGCAGTATTTATATCCTCGCTATCTATATTCCGTTTACTACATCTGAGTGTGATTTGTTTTACAGTTTCTGTACATGGTTTCTTTTATGAAGGATTTCAACCTTATATATATTAGTTAACGAAGCACATTTTCAGCTTCCGTGTGTACGCTTTGTTTTAGCCAATCTTACGTGAAAACAGTGCAAAACAAAAAGGAGATAATGTTCGGACCAAATCATTGGCTCCACTATTCCAATTTGACTTGCTTTCGCACCTGCTTCAACTTTATTAAATGCGGAGTAAGAGGCTCAAATATGTTCTCAATCATATCTTGTTTTTTTGTATCAAGATGAGACATACGACTCATCTCTACAGCAGAAAGAAGAAGAAATATTTACAGCTTCTTTGAAAAAAACCCAACAAATGTCTATGCTATATACGTTAGTAATGTCCATGAGATTGATCATAACAATATACAAGCACTTGTGTACGTCCTTAAAAAAAATATAATAAAAAAGTAACAAAAAATAATAATAAGAAAAATAAATAAAAAATAAAATCAAAAGATTAACAGTTTGTTCTGGCCACAGCGTACATGTAACTGAAAAACCGCTGAATGTGGCGTAAAACAATAATCAATCAATCACCTGATGAAGATGTATTTGATCACAAAACAAGAAGTGGTTATCCAGAAAGTATATAGTTATTTAATATTTAACATTCCATGGGCTTCTCAAGCAACGGACCCATTATAAATATTGATGTGAACGAAGGATTCATTAATGTGAGCAGAATTCATAAATTGTTCAAACAACTCCGGCATGATGTATAAGAATATTAATGAATAAGACAAAATAATTGAATTCGCAGTCTTATGTAATTATAAACTTTTCCATTCAGTTAACCCGATCTCTGTCTAAAGAAATATTTGTTTGGTTCCTGGGTGTATTGGGGTAACATGGGTTTCAATTGTTTACACAATTGGAATTATAGTGGATGATTAAGAGTAGAGTCGATGGCGTGAATACATCGTACTTGATGACTCCTTGGTAGTTATTGATTCCATGGTTTGATGATGTTTGGACCTTTAGTGGATTGAGTGCTGTCCGAGTCTGTTAGTCTAACAGACACATTGAGAACTTGTAAATATTTAAATGTAAACATACTATATGATCTATAATATTCTCACCTGAAGTAAGAACTCTTCAAACAATACAATTACGTCCATACCGCTGCAGTAGAAGATATTATGAAATAAAATATTGATTATAGAGAGGAGAATGTCGCCTCCAACTGCATGCAATTCTATACTAGCATTGTTAGGTTACTGTAAATAATTTCAGTTCAGCTTAATTCAATACTGACAAAAGTAAAAAAACTTTGAGGTTTTGTCAGCAATCAGAATGCCTTCGTGGCAAATCCATGTACCTTCCTTCGAAGACATTTGATACTACGTATCATTGTAAAGGTAGTTTTACTTTATTTTAATATTCGTTAATAATTTCAGCCCAATAATCCTTTTGCTGTGTACAAAATGAGTGGAAATTCGGTGTCTATATTACCACATTTCAAGTAACTAAGTTTTCTCCTTTTGTGGACATCTATGTGCCTACAAATAAATACAGATATAATACTCATTTGTATGAACAACTATGGCTGTAGGATGATTTAAACCCGTTTTATTTGGGGGCATATTTAGAACTTTACTATGACTTTAGTCTTATATAACATATGAGACTACCAGTCAAAAGAATAAACGATGGCGCTTTAAAGCTTCACAACTACAATGTGTTTTTTGTCCAGAATGTGCCATGTACCAAACTGTCACACTTTAATTGTCAACATTTAGTGCAAACGAAACATCTTTAGATCAATGTTCTGCTCAAAAGAATATTATATCAAACGTAAGTCTCCTACCATTTAGAATCGCTGCCGCTGTTCTTATGTCTTATCGTACGTATCTCTATTAATAATATATCACCAAGATTGGCGTATTGAATACCAGTGTAGTCGGAGATTAGTTATAACTTTTGCTAGGGGGTCGTATTTCAGATATTTATCGGACCAAATTTTCATCTAAAGATCGCCTGTTTGTCAAAGACCCCAAAAAGCAGTTTACCCAAAAGCATTTCGTAGGATGAGAATAAACTGGTTCTATGTACGCTTTTTCACAAATAGAGAAAATGGTATTTGAAATTTTCTCTTGCCATATAAATTTGAACAAAATACTATGTGATAATCGCATATAGCCCTGACTATGTTTTTAATACGCAAGTCATATCTGCGGTCATAGAACCTGTTGGTTTGGGTTTTATGTCCGTGAAGGTGTCTCTCCTCATACCATATTTGGACAAAGAACCAGTTAATCCTCAGCCCTCGATGTGTTTCCAGACCAAGAGCAACTTAAATCGTTATGACAATCCCACGGGTCTCTTTTTTTTTTACCTACAAATCTTCATAAATAACTTCATCTCGTAATAGTTTATTGTTAAAAAAATCTATTTACGGTTGCGTATAGAGCTGTCTCAAGTAAAAGAAGTGTCCTCTTGGGGATTTGGTTTATAGGTAAGCACACTCATCCATACTCACATCGCTGGTGGACCATTTTACTACTTATTATCCACAATGACTATTTTTCATCTATCTGACTTTTCTAGACGTCAACTGTAACCCACTTCTAACGAGACTCAACCTAACATTTGTCTAGTTTATTTGTTAACACCGCTATTTTTAAAATATCGTGGATTAAGGTGTATGCTTAACTTTATGTCTATGATATGACGGCGTGCCAGGATGGAAACCATCGTAGACGCCACTGGCATCAGCGACAAGACAGGACAATCACAGGACGCTACACAAAGATGCCACAAACAGATCAACTTCGTATTGCTTGAGCGTCGAACTCAAGGGTATTTCACTTATATGACGACGGATTTTCCATTTCACAATGTTCCTTGCCTAATTACGGTGAAAAACCCGGAGGAAACCCAACAAAAACCACCCCCGCGATTGCCGGAGGCACATCGTGTGACTCCTGCATATACCTGATGGTCGACAGACGGACTCAATACATCGAATTAGGATTAGTAAGCGCACTCATTAACCACTAAACCACGGCCGACTTCGTATTGCCACTAAGATCTTAAAGCACCAAGACAACAGGAAACTCCCTCTCAACAGTCTGCTCATGGACTAAGAGTAATGTTATCCTGTGAATGGAACCAGGTTGATTGGACAAATCCAATGCATATTCCATAATATTTATGATACCATAAAAAGCAATGAATATTAAAAAATAACTCTGGTATTAAGTTGGCGTTAACAGTAGTTAATTCTGTGGAATGCGTACATCCGCACCACCTGACAATTTAACAATATTAGTGCTTCAATGTATTTCACGTTTTCACGTGTGAGAGTAGAAGGCTGTCATTACATGAAACTGGACAGAAACATATTACACCAGTGTGACTGGAATAGCTACGATATGTAAATATATAAATAGAGCTTGTGATGTCTTCGTGTGTAGAATATGTAAAACAAAACCTCAGGTGTCACAAAATAGCTGTTATCGAAAACATGCAGGTAGGCCGAATTATGTATATTCTTACCCTATTTATCGCCTGTCAGTGAACTTTATTTATGTTCTTACAATGACCTATTCATGAAAAGAAAAAGTCACATTAAACTTATCTATGATTGGATTATCAGATTTGCAGGCAATTAACATACCGTTACCATAGAACTGAAAAAAAGGTACAAACGTTTTGTGTGTATTATATTTGCTCTTACGAAGAGTAGCACTGACAGTTTGTACTTTGGAGTCTGTATCCTTCATTAGGGGCAAGGGAGGGGGAGACGTTGTCGACGTATAGATTTCCAATATCTGACATAGGTTTGCAAGGATTTTGTAAAGCTAAACCAAAGGGTTAGACTTAAATATTGTGCTACTGAAGACACTGTTATATACCAATGAATGAATGAATGAATCCATTAATCGATTCATTAATCAGCCAACCAATCAATCAATCAATGATTGGGGCAGTATGGTGGCGACATTGACTCAGTTGGTAAGGGGACATGACTATTGCGATATTAAATAACCATAAACTACTGCGCTACGCGCCAATGGAATAAAATAAAAGAAACACAGTGCTTTCCATAGACATATATCTGTGTCTGTGTTTATTATCTTAGACAATACAAACACGCGGCACTTCTATATCAGACAAAGTTGCCTGGAACCAATTGTGTTGATAGTTGTTTGCCGTTTATTTTGACGTTTGAGCTTTTGTTATAAATATCTGAGACGAGTTGTTGAAATATAGAGATCACTGTTGTGCAACGTACAGATGGTTTGTTTGTATACTTTCTGCTGCGAAGTCTTACCTCTTTAGTATATCAGTACCATGTTACAGATACATTGGCTCGATTCCCATGTATAGTTTCTCTGAAGCAATGTGCGAAGACGACTAAACCGAGTTTGAATGTAACTGACATTGGCCTCTATTGTAGCCTAATTCTAATCTCACTACTCTAAGGCTATCGCCACAATTTCAATTAAGTTATTTGCACTATGCAACGACTAAGCGGAGGTTGAATGGAACTGTCAGTGGCCTCTATGCCAGCCTCATTTGAGTTTCTATACTCTAAACCTATCGGCCCCCGGCCGTGTCTTAGTCGTTAGCGAGTGCGCTTAGTAATCCTACTTCGATCTACTTTTCACAGGATCGAGTCCGCCTGTCGATCCTCAGGTATATGAGGGAGTCACACGTTGTGGCTCCGGCAATCGCGGAGGTGGTTTCTAAGAGTTTTTTGCCCGGGTTTCCACCGCAATTAGGCAAGGAACAGTATGAAGTGGACAGCCCGTCGTCATATAAGTGAAATACCCTTCAGTACGACGTTAAACCCTAAACAAACAAACAAACAAAACTTAACCTATATCGCCTCTATTTTATTTTAGTTCTGTGCACCATTCTAATATATGGGCAAAAGAATAAACTCACCAAAACATCATACACACTAATTGCCAATCCGGTACCACTTTATTAGTACAGTATATTTATTAGTCAAAACAAACTAATAAATTATGCTCGGATGAAATAAAAAAAATCTCCTTTACCAACGGCTATCGTGCTGCACACGCCACGTTTTGGCGTCCTTCATTTTCTTAATCCATGTCTAGTTCTATCTGACGGAAGCCCTGTGTTGTTCTAAAATAATCCTATCTTTTATTGCATTTACTGTGACAACCGACGAAAAACAGCATTACTATTAGATGGCTTTAGTAATGACGCCAATGGTGGTCAGGTACTATAGTACTAAAGTTGGCTTTGAAAGCTTTATATCCCTATATGTGTAAAAGGCCGGTGGCTGAATGGTCTAGGTGGCCTGTATTTACTGCTGGCGATTCGGTGCCTAACTCTGAGGGTCGTTGGTTCGATTCCCGAACAGGTTTCAACTGCAAAATTTTGTGAACTGGAATCGGTTCAAACTAAGAAAGTGTTAGCCCAAAATAACGAAAATACAGCTTTATATCCCATTTTTAAAACACTGTTCCCATATTGTCCTTTCCGTAAAGGTCAATCTGGGTAGCTCAAACTAACACAAGCTAGATACAAATATATCTGGTTGAACGTGGAGTTTCACAATATTTCAATCGGAACAGCGGACGTTCGGCACTATGTGTTATCGGGTTGGTTGTATTCAGAAATCCCGATTCCAGTGAAGCAGTGGGGTTCATGGACTGAATTGCTCGCCATGGGACAGCACCGTGATAAAAATAGTCAAACTAGACTATGACGCTATACCAGCAACAATGTTTATCCTCTTGGACAAAACTATGTATTAGACAAAATGGCCTGGGATTTCTTTGAAAGGTGTGCTTTTGTTATAACTACTCGAGAGAAGTTTGTTGTAGGCCTACACATAGCAAATAACTGTATGAGGCGCCCTTCGGAACGCTTACCGTACCTCAACATCTCCGTGCCTCACAGCAGATACAGTATATCGTTGACACCACAATGAGTACAGAAATGAGGACAATTTTGTATGTAACTACCAACGGACTCGATATAAGCCTGGCTTAGGGCCTACTCCGGATCTAAACCTAGCTCTCCAATGTGGATTCGAATTCTTGACACGGCTCTCAGATGAGCTAAAGAACTAACCGACTAAGACTATATAAAAACTTATCATTAACTTAAGATATTCATAATCAATACAATGTCTTTGCTCAAACTGTCACTTTGTACTGGAGCAGGAGTATTGATCGTTTTGTTATTGACTAAACGTATACTGTTAAAACCTATTCGCAAGCCCCACTTGTCTTAAATCGGAATCTGTAGAAATAGTTTGTTTGAAATGCGGATCGACACCCTGGCTCTACGTTCAACAGTTTAATGGCATTGGTTTAGAGAGATATTGTAGCATCCTTAAAACCGTAGGAGGATTCCAAAGACCTTAAGTTCCACTGCTCAAGTAGGCTATCTCTCGGCCAATGTACGCCGATGTCCGATAATTCCATTTTATTTGACATCGGTTTGAATGAGAAACGTGAGGCCCAATGAGTGTAGGGCCTATGTGTTCGTTTGTCCAGCATACAGCGGGCCAAACACAATTACCTTGAAGTTGCTCTTAAAGGTAGATTCTAGCCATATATAGGCCTATAGTGTTAAATATATGCACCCAGATATTATTTGTAAAAAGGGTTTCCATAACAGGCAATTGACAAATTCGAATACCTAAGTGGTGCTAGTTATATTATTAAAAACATTAAACTCTTTGTTCTAGAAACTATGAATTATCATTTTAATAATTTGTCTTCAACATATAAAAAGTTTAAACGCAATAGAGTTCCCAGAAACGGTAAACCACGACACTTGGGGCTAATGTTCGAGCAGCTTGGCGTCCACACAACAGCAACCCCCCCCCCCCCCCCCTCCCCCAAAAAAAAATAAAAATAAAAAAATATAGGTCTACAGATGAGGCACAGATGAGGGTGCGTGCGTAGCAGTAGTCCGACAGCCCACAAGTCCGACATTCTCAACACGTCTGACTGCCACTAGTCCTACACGATGTGACACCCCACAAGTCCCGACAGCCCACATGTCCGGCAGCAAACTAGTCCGACAGCTTACTATTTCGACAACCCACACCCCATAAATCCGACAGCTTATATACCGACACCATGACTACCAATATCGGCCATGCTCATTCAGAAAAAGCTCAAATGTCGCAAATGTAAATCTAATCAAACTGTGAAAAACTCTCCTGACTATCTTGATCTCTTTCATAACCTATATCCTTGGATTGATTGACAACTTACACTAACGTGTAGCCTATTCACGATCGTATGTTGAGTAGGCCTACATTAAGTTTTTTGCAGACTTTCCACAAGTTTGTTCTCAAAATCAGTTTAAATGACATTAAACAATCACGGTAACTAGAGCAGAAGTGAACTAAGCTCGCATACCCCCTCACATACCAGATATACGTATACTACTATAATAAATTAAAAATTCAATATAATGTGAATAGTTTTGTATAATGGTAAAACTTTTATGAACCATATAGTTAAGTATAATACTAAAAGGGACTTACGTATTTATTTATTTATTCCAACTTACATTTCCTTGAGTCCTAGACAATAAGACAATATAGTATACAATATTATTGTTCATTACACTATACTGAATTATGCAGTTTTAAAATCAGACACGTGGACTTCTGAACTGTAGGACTTTTGAACTGTCGGACTTGTGGACTGAGTATTGTACATATGTATACCTGTATAATGAGACACACAAGTCAGCTTTAATTACATACTATTACACAGCATGATTGCAGCTATATGATGTCATCGTTACAAGATGGTGGTAGGTAACCGATTGACATATGGAGGAATACAGATAGAGTATCCGCCTCCCAGTCGGGAGATCCAGGTTCAATCTCAGATCGGGTCATACCTAAGACCTTAAAATTGGGAGTTGCTGCTGCTTCGCTTTGTTGTCAGAATTAAGGGTTTAAAACGATGATTGGGTCAGCCGGGTGTTAGTCATCTTCCCGAGGCAAGGTGGAAAAGAAGATCATCGCATTAAGCCTCTCTTCCTTTCTTACCTTGCCTCCATATGCGATAAAACCGGAGTTAGCTAGAGTTTACAGCAGCTACTTTCGGATGACCTCTCTTTACTCTACCCAATGAGATTGGGGCTTTCTTAGAATAAGAAAGAGGCGATCTAAACACAGGATGACAAGTAGGCTATACATGTAATATACATGCACGATCTTAGTCCCATTAACGTGTCCTGACATCATCAAAGACATGCTAATTAGCAGTGGCGCCACGCTTGTTTGTTGTATAGACTTTGATGTGTAATCGACTTTTTCATTGGCTGCTTGTTTCTACCACAGTCCAATTACATTTTTGCCACGTTTTCCTTTCGACTTACAGCAAGGGATAGTAATGTGGAAGTCTCGTCTTACACATACTGACCCTTGCATAGGAAGATGTGTTTTCCCAAATGTTGACTGTATCCTAGCATTGTGTGACATTGGTGGTCCGTGTCCCTTTTGACAATTCATCTTCCAACTTTGAAAATCAAAAGTTGGAAGATGGAAAGCTCGACATCGCTTC